>PNEQ01065283.1:0-28955 GCA_003012365.1 Medauroidea extradentata
TTTTCTTATGTGCTACGGGCGTGAGGAACGCCATAAGATTCCTCTGCGCAACACCCAATCTGACGTCGAGTGGGGTGATCACGTAAACAACGCCACGGCCGTCGGCCACGCGGCCCTGCGAGAGAGGAATCTACCGACTGAGTGCCCGTTCTCCAATAACGGGCTGGCGCACCGGGCAATTCACTATCTAATCACCAACTCCCGCTCGCGTCAAGTTTGCCTAACCACAGTGTAGCTTCAATAGTAATGTATTTTTACCAGAACCTAGTTCAATTGTTCCACATCCGGGAATAGTCCTCCTCAACCCTGCACGCTCATTCCGCCTAGGGGCGTAACATTCACAATTTATCGTGTTTTTCCATGGTTTTGTAGATCGTGAGCTTTTATGCTTTAGTCACCCGCAGGCTTGGTGAGTGGGGTCCGCCTCACTGCACATGATGCAGTTTTCATTTGATCAGTGTTGAGTAACCATAATAAATCGCAGTAAACGTATTTACATGTTTCGCATTATTTCGACCATGGCCACTTCTTGGCACTTAGGGAGCTATACCTCCCAACCAGCACCTCAACAGCTTCTACCTTCACATTGGAGACGTGCAGAGGATCCAGAGGGGCATCACCACATGGGCGGTAGATCTGCGGCCCTCATCAACCACAAACAGCCGGCATTCCAGGTGTTGGTGAATTCCTTCCAAAACCCACATGTGCTCTAGGGCGCACCTCATCCCCCCTGCCCTCACACCAACGCACATCTACCTTAATTTGGGAAGAGTGAACGAAGTGGCCACCATAAGAGGTTCTATTATTTTATTTCCCCTGGCTGTATGGTTAGAAATCATATTACAAACAGAGAGGTTTACAGTGCAATTTGCATTTAGACTTTAATCCACTTATTTTTTTTAATTAAATAATTTTCAGTATCTACAAATTTGCAACTAGTTGCTACTTCACCAAATACATAAATTAACTTTACACCAGATATTTTTACGAGATGAAATTATATTTTGTATAGTATCATAGAATTATAAGGTACGAAAACTTATGTAACAACCAATTACTACTATTTAAAGTCAACATGATAAAAAATTTTTATAAATTATTTTCCAGGAGTATTAAAAAAGGTTCGGGATTTAACTGAGATTCAAACAAATACGTGTAATTATAATTACTGCTAACATCCACAGTACTTTCCTTTGCAAGCAAAATGGCCAATTTACCTTATATGATGTCATTATGGTCCATACATGTAAAAGAGTTGATGTTGGTTTCATAATTTCTTAAATCTTATTTTCATTTTGATATGAGATTGTTAAACATTTGTGATATGAGTCAATAATTAGGGAAGTCGTCAATATATGAGACACTTGCCTTACATCAATGTGATGAAATGTACAAAGTTGTAAATAAAAGTGCACGGAGTAAATACAGTCGGACGAAACTTTTCCACTGTAACTAATGGTTCCCTGCTGAATTGTTAAAAACATCTGAAGTTCTGTGTCACCACCGTATACCCACGTAGCAAAACACAAATGGCCCATACGTGGGCACGATTGTGTACAGCCAACAGTGCCACAAGCATGCCACCAGAAGCATCCATTCGTACGCCATGAACAGGTCACTGCTGTAATGCTCCTGGTACCATCAGTGGGTACAAGCTACAGAAGTCCACAGGCTTTCTGCATCCGTACAACCATAAGTTGGTCATCGGTTATGTGACGGTATGAAGACTGCAAGCTGCCAATACACCACTTGTGCAACAACTATTGGCTCACTGATGGCAAGCTGCTTGTAACCAGCATCAGGATGCTTATGGCCCACTGAAGTGCTGCTTATCTAACAAGTGTTATCTAACTGCTGGCAAACTGCTTCTAACTCAGTGGCCAATGTTTGTTCTAATGTTTACTTCTGCAGTTGGCTAGTAGAATTTGTAAGTTCCACTGTCCACAAGGGTGAAGTTTCAAGTGTTTGTACTTAGGGAATTCAACCATATGATTTTATTTAGTTCTAAGTATACCAAAAATGTCTTGCAGGAGGGCGGACTTGAACGGCCGATGTTGGGGTTGCAAGACACGCACTCTGACTGTTGGCAAGCTTCTTGTAACCCGACATCAGGCCGATTATGGCTCACTGATGTGCTGCTCGTCTACCAACTGTTGGCTTACTGCTGGCAAGCTGCTTGTGACCCGGCATCAAGCTGCTTATAACCCGCTTATGTGCTGCTTGTCTATTTACTGTTGACTAACTGCTGGTAAGCATTCAATTAATTATAAACTTTAAACAGATAGAAAATCCACATGAAAATAAACACGACATTCAAGAACATGTTGCTAAATACTTACCTACTTAAGGCACCGGCTTTGCTGGACAGCCTTTTTGTTTCAGCCATATTTCACTTGAAGTTTTTACTTCAATTCATCACATCTCTTCAATCGTCAACATTTTGCTTTGGAAATTTGAGCCCCAATCCGAATAGTTCTCTAAAAATCAAAAAATTAAAGTCAAATTTTGCAATATCAAATAACTTACTTAACTAATAAGGATTCGCGGTTTTCTGCCCACTTCATGTAACACACATATACGTAAGGCAATAATAGTTTATAAAAGTACCACAAATTGTGCCACATATCTTCAGCAGAAATAGTTGCGATGCCATATATTTGTCATTGGGATGTCACAAATTTGCCCATAAGCATGTCACTTACATGATCACAGCAGTTAGTAACAGTTGGGAAGCCACAAATGGCCCACAAGCTTGCTGCTAATGTAACCCCAGTAGTCTAGAACTCTTAGCATGCCACAAATTGCCCATAAGCATGCAGCTTACTCTAACAGCACAGCAATGCTGCCTGTACGTTGCCTGCACATCCCTCTGTAACATTGTAATGTTGCCACTAAGTGCCTGGATGTTGTGCACATGTGAAGATTAGGTGCAGGAAACGTTACAATCTAATGTTGGCTGCACTACATAACAGCAAGTTGTCTGCACATTGCTAGCACTTTGCCTGCATGTAACCAGCACATTGCCTGCACATCGCCAGCACTTCAAAAGCACACGTCTAGCACACATTGTTATAACATAAACAGTCTTATTTCAAAACTTCTATACCCATTTTTTATCTTCCATACGCCTTTGTGTAAAGTACCAAAATGTACAATACCATATCTTAATGTCAGAATGATGACGATAAGTGATTACAAAAAATTGCTGTTGTTTGTATTGACATTGAGCGCTTGGATGCACAATCACTGATATGAAATACACTATTCCTGGTACTTAAATGAAATAAAATGCAAACCGTCCCAGTCATAATTTAGTGAATACTAAACATTTTTACAATGTTAAATGTTGTTTTCCAATTTTTAAATTTTGTACAATAGAGTAAACTGAATACCATAATAGCTCTGCTAAAACACATAATTTTTAATTATTTGTACATGTGAATATAAAACAATTACCATTACTCATGTATGGCACCTGTTGATCAGAAATGAAACTTACTGAGATAGTGAGGAATGTCACAGCTGTAACATTTCTGGCACATGCAGGCAACGTGCTGCGACGTTCATTTGAAACATTACCCTGTAATGTTTCTGGAATGTGCAGGCCTCGTGCTGCGAGGTCCCATTTACAATGTTGCCAGCTTAATGTTTCTAGCACATGCAGGAAATGTGCTGCGAGGTCCCATCTTCGATATTCCCACTGTAACATTACTAGCACATGCAGGCAACGTGCCGCGAGGTCCCATCTGCAATATTGCCAATGTAATGTTTATGGCATGTGTAGCCAATATACTGATGGACTGTGTAACCAACTAGGCACATTGTAACATTGTAGCAATGTTTCTGGCACCACCTGTGCTGTTAGGGTACATGATTCTAGCACTTAATAACAGTTGGGATACCACGAATGGCCCACAAGCTTGCAGCTTAAGTAACACCATCAGTTTGCTGGCCACAGATGTCCCATAGGCTAGCCAAAAATCATTGTGCCACATTTGGCATTCCATGTGTGGCCCACAAGTTAAGTAACCTGAGGAATTTCTTGGCCACTCATTAACCACCTGTACCAACTATTGACCAGCTGTGGCATACTATGGGTAGTGACTGAAACAGTTAAGTGTCACTTTACCTGCACTGGCCACTTTATCAACTGTGATATAATTAATATTTTCGCATATATCAACAAGGATTTGTGGATGAGTGGCAGAAAAGAAGAATACTGGTAGCGTACAGAATTGAGAGTATTAGAAAATATATTAGAGACATAAAGATATTTTACTGGTCGGTGCAAAACTATACTCTAACATTTAAAAATAATTCAAACATACACGCTGTTCTGTACCAACATCTACTGAATATTATTTATACGAAACAATTTTTTCAACAAAATAGGGCCGTACAAGAATTACAAAAGAAGACAGAAAATGAACCTTGAAGTTTTCGCGAATGCTCTTAATAAAATAATTGGTGCATAGTAGGAGTTAGTAAAAATGCTTGAACATTATGAATAATTGAATTGTATGAAACATCAATTAATAAGCATATATAAAGTCTGACAAGGTAACTGTGTGGCACATACAGATGGCTTTAACATTACGTAGTTTTACTAGTGCGTTCGTCAGGAATCAATGTACGACGAGCTACCTATGTCTACTGAAAACTTGAAGTCCTACCGGAGAAAATCTTCTTTCTCGAAACCTCCGATCCAGGCATGTACATCGCACAGCAATCCTCCCGGACAAGCTGGCATACGCCCTTCCTTCCTTCTACTGCCAAGTCGGAGGAACAGGACCACGGCTCTCGGTCCAGGACAACTGTTGGGTCCAGATAAAATTTACCCGATTTTACCTCCTCCCTAGTGTCAAATACATCAAAATTATCCCAGGAACTCACTGCATTGATAAATGAAAACATATCTTTCTCCTATTTATTATCACATCAGGAAGCAAACAAGCTTTTCTTGCTCTTTCTCCATATAGTTCATATCAGAATAGACTCTGCACTTCAATTACATTTTAAACCTTGACTACAAATAAATATTGTTCTCGTTTCCAACATCCTCCCACCTTTTGATTGGGTACTAAACGATCAAAACATATCAGAAAATGTTCTCTCTTGAATCAAATCACATATCTCAAAAGTTATCACAAAGTTCAGTCGTCAGTCAATCGTAAAATCTTGGACACCTTATAATTCTACCACTTCTTGTGACTATCATCCCTTTTTCATAAGTAGGATCCTCTGATTTCCCACTTTTCTCTTAAACACTCACAGGTTCTGAAATCTCTAGAGGGTAGTGTCGTTATATTGGTCTCAACATTTCACCTGAGATGGTCCTCACACATGCCACCCTGACCCTATCATCCTTGCCTGGAAACACCTTTATCACTCGAGCTAAGAGCCATTCAATTCTCCTTTTTCTGTCACAGCCGATGGGAACTACATACCTTCTAGGATTTATTTGTAGCACCCCTGTTTTTTTGCGGCGTTGTACCAACTGACCCAAATACTCTGTACGGAATCTCTCTCTGAGGCTGCTCCTGATGAACTGCAGATAACGAAATCTCTTTGACAAGTTAATTTCATCCAACCTGTCCAAGTCAGCAACTCCCACCATTTGCACATCTTGAATGAACATAGCTGGAGTTATCGGCGCCAGGTCCTTCGAATCATCTGACAAGTAGGTTAGGGGTCTAGAATTTATTGTGGCCTTACAATCGCACAAAACACTTAGCATTTCCTCATAACTTAGTAAGGTCTTGCCTAATGTGCATCGCAACAATTTTTTTAGCATCTGCACCATACGTTCCCACCAACCACCCCACCAGGGTGCTGTGGGTGGAATGAATTTCCATTGGATTTGCGTCATTGCAAATTCACATTCAATCATTTTCCGATCGAGTGTCGACTACAAGTTAAATGTTCCTGCGAAATTAGTTACATTGTCACTTTAGACAGTCTTGGGTCTACCACGCCGGACTACAAACCTGCGCAGGCAGAGAATGAAACTGTTTGTACTGAGGGACATAATTAGCTCTAAGTGCACAGCCCGATACACTGCACAAGTGAAGAGTACTATCCACACTTTGCAACCATCTCAAAGCATCAGCGGCCCTGCCAGGTCAATGCCTACAACCTCAAATGCATATGCACCCCTCACTCGATCTTCAGGTAGGGCGACAGGCGTTGTTTCAATATTTTTTGCCTCGTGTATCCTGCACTTCACACATTTTAGGAGGATGCTACGAATGGTTCGTCTACCTCTTAGGATCCAATATTTTTCACGTAGTTTGGCGAAGAGAACCTGAGTTCCTGCATGAGCCACCCTGTTATGCTCCTCAAGAATCAGGAGTTTGGTCACTTTGTGATTACTAGGTAAGATCTTCGGGTACCTGTAGTTCTCTGTGTCCTTGCGAGTAGTTAGCTCCGACTCAAGTCGTAAAATATTCTCTCCATCTTCAAAAACGCACAATGTCTTCAGGTCAACTAATCCTAACTTATTCTGTCGATATGCTTCCCTCTGCACCATCTTCACGACTACCTTTTCCGACGATATTATTTCATTCACAGACAACTCTCCTCTTTGTCGATCCTCTGGTTTTACTTGTACATTCCCTTTGAATCTTAAAATCCATGCCATTATCCTTAACAACTTCCTGTAGCTGGAACAGTACGTCAGATACCATTCTTCTTTGATAGAAGATAAAGTAGAGACAACTTCAATGTCTCCAATACCATTGGAGTCTATGATACCGGGCAGGGGTTCAGATCTTGGTCAGGCATCTTCTTTAGCTCGCAACCAATCAGGACCCTCCCACCATCTTGAATCCAATAAAGTGTCCACTGAACATCCATGAGATGGGAGATCAGCTGGATTAAGATTACCTGGAATATGCCTCGAATCTCCAACATTCGAGATTGATAATATCTCTCTGACCCTGTTGTTAATGAAGGTACGCAATTGCTCTCCTTTTGTGATCCATGATAGAGCAGTAGATGAATCACTCCAGAAATACACAGGCACGTCTACCAATGCCATGCTCTCCCTTACTGTCCGAGCAAGTCGTGCTCCAATACAACATGCCAGCAGTTCCAATCGCGGGATGGTGATTTTCTTTAATGGAGCAACTCTTGATCTAGCTTGTACCAGCTGGATGCATACTATTCCATTTTCACTTTCACTTCTTAGATAAACCACAGCCGCATATGACAACCGACTGGCATCACATAATACATGTAGACTACACTTCACAGACATTCCTGGTATTGATAAACCTCTTGGAATTTTTACTTTTTGTAATCTTGGTAAGTCTTTCACCCACTTAAGAAACATCAATCTCAAGTCATCTTGTACATCTGCATCCCAGCTCAATTTCCTTTTCCAGCTTTCTTGTAGCAAAAGCTTGGGGATTAGCATGACTGAGCAAGAGAAACCTATTGGATCAAATACCCTCTGTGTCAATGACAAAATCATTCTTCTGGTAACATGTTCTTCTGAAAATTCTTCTTCACATACAGCTCAAAACAGTAAATCCTTCTGCTTGTCCCATAACAAACCAAGTACCATGGATGTCTCACAATTTATTTCTTCTGTTGCCAAGGTAGTGTGCTCCCAACCTCTCAAGTCGAACTTGGCTTCAGCCATGACTTGCGAAGCATCTCACATGAAATCGTTTATCTCTTCTATAGTGTCTACTGAAGTTAAACAATTGTCCACGTAGAACGACTTCTTGAGTTTCTCCACCACAGTTTTTAACTTGGGGGAACAATTGTCTAAGTGATGGTTGATTACTTCTCCCAAAATAAATGGGCTGCAGTTTAGTCCGAACACAACCCGGCAATGATAGTAAACTACCATCTTCTCGTCGTCATCATCTGCCCACCACAGAAATCTCAAATAATCACGATCCTCTTTGCAGACAGACACTTGCAAGAAAGCCTTCTTGATATCAGTCATAACCCCTATTTCCTTTTCTCGAAAACGCATTAGTACTGAAGGAATCAACTCTAACAAGTTTGGGCCCTGTGCTAAACAATCATTGAGTGATAAGCTTCCCTTTCTTTTGCAAGAAGCATCAAAAACAGGCCTGATCTTCGTTGTGGAGCAGTTTTTGAAGACTCCTCTATGTGGCAAGCAATGTCCATAGTTATTAAGTTCCTCCTTAGGAACTTCTTCAATGGCACCTTCTTCTAACCATGTCTTAAACACTTCGTCGTATCCCGAGTACCTTCCATCAGACTACAATCTTGCAGTCATGTTTGCTAATCTTCTTTCTGCAACTTCCTTGTTCATCCCAAGTTCTCCTCTGTTCTCCAACCATGGAAGATTAATTTCATACCTGCCTTCGCAATTTATGGTAACTGTCTCTTTGAAGTGATCTAATACAGCGATATCCTTCTCCTCTTTTGTCTTAGTTTCACAAGGATCCCTTATTCCGAGTACATCCAGATTCCAGAAGTCAGGTAGTCTGAGGCTGTTGACAATCAGAGTAGTTACTGCATTGACACAATTAGTATAATTTCCCTTTTTAGAGAATGATCCTATGACAACCCATCCGAACAACGTCTCCATCGCAGTAAGTCCGTTTCGCAACTGGTGGCATTTTCCAGTGTATAGTCTTCCTGCAAAATCGGCATCAATTAACATTTCAATAGCAGGTTGTTCTTCGCCTACATCACATAGCGGTATTCCCATTCCTCTTAGTTAATCTAGAACAACTCCACATTTAACCCTAGGAATCGGTCCACAAATAGTTGACTGGCTCAGTACTTCACTGTTACATGAACTACCTCCTTTTAAGCTGGTAAGTGTCACATTGTAATGCTGATGCTCTTCTCTTTTCGTTTGAACACCTCCGAACCATACTTGGGCTAGAGTTTCTGATCCGATGATCTCACAACCCATTACTTCAGCAGTCCTCTTCAGTATGTAAGAGCGCTGCTATCCGATGTCTATTAGAGCTCTGACTATCTTAGTTTTTCCCTTCACATCGATTTTCACGAATAAAGTCTGTAGCAAGACTTCCTGAGGACAACTTTGGTTGGATAGAACACTTGATCTCTCTTCATTCCTCTTTTCCTCAAGCTTCAAATCTACAGATCCTTCACCTTTAATAGGCAAGTCAGGCAAGTCATGGCACATCACTGCCTGGTGTCTCCCCCCGCATATTACACACTTCACACTTGCCTTACAGTCTTTCGATCTGTGTCCAAATTTTAGACACACAAAGCATGCTTTTCCCTTTACCAAGACCTCCCTTTTATTGTCGAAATGCATTCGTCTCGCCTGAAAGCACTCTTTGCTTTCGTGTGACTTTTGACAGAAGATGCACTCTTCTCGTCTCCTGCTGTGCTTCTCTGCAGCAAACAGATTATTCGCAGTGGGCACACGTTGACCTTCAAACCGTTTCGGTTTCATCTTGACTTCTTGATTTGCCGAAACCCTAAAACCAGTTTTTGCCAATGAAATTCTTTCCTCTCCTTCCACTTCGCATCTTAGAAAATTTAATAACTCTTGTAATTTTCCGCTGTATGTGGTTGAATCACTGTTTACATTATCATTAACATCAGAACGACTTGTGGGACACCTCAACCAAGCCCTCAGTATCTCCTCCGGTATGCACGACTCCATGAGTGGAAACAGCATAGCAGCATACTTGTCCTGTGTCATTCCTATTGACTCTAAAGCCCGCAAATGCGATTCCAACCGATCATATAGCTGAGACAGGTTCATTCTATCCTTTCCAACTGTCACGTTTTTTTATCACAAGTCCTAGAAGCTCTCTGACATAAAATTCAATTAACAATTCTTCTCTACCAAATCGAACACGTAAGCAATCTATCGCTTTCTTATAGTTGCTTGCTGTTGGCGGAAAGCTATCTACAATTTCCCTTGCTCTAGTCCCAGCAATTGTAGACTGAATTAGATATTGAAATTTATCCTCTGGTTCAATTTCTTCATCCTCGTCAATTCTTTTTAACTGGTTCCAAAACCCTAACCAGTCTTTCACATCTCCTCCGAATTTTTTAAACTCAATTTTCGGCAACTTTAACCTTTTTCCGACGAGAACCTGGTGACGAGCACTCAGAATTACCTTAATTTTCACTAGGTGCAACTTTACCTACTAACTCTCTGTAATAAGCTTCCTTTTTTAATTTTGCTTCAATCATCTAGTCTTTATATTCTTCTATGGCTAAATATTCCGCCTCGTATAAATCACTTCTGTCGCTATCTTGTAATGCGAGATCGAGTACTCGTTCGTCTAGTAAACACATTTCTTGAAATACCCTTTCTAACTTCTCAAATAAAAACTTCACTTTATTGTCATTATTTCCACTTACCTCGTCACATAGTGAATTGAATGTTTTCGTGAAAGACATTCTAACATGCTTCCGTTGCTTGTTGAGAACTTCCATCTTCTGTCGTTCAATGTACAAATTTTCACTTAAAATCAGATACTAACGACAAATCACGCCGGAGTCACCACTTATGTTGGGTCCAGATAAAATCTACCCGATTTTACCTCCTCCCTAGTGTTAAATACATCACAATTATGCCAGGAACTCACTGCATTGATAAATGAAAACAATATAATATATAGTTTTATCTTTCTCCTATTTATTATCACATCAGGAAACAAACAAGCTTTTCTTGCTCTTTCTCCATAGAGTTCATTTAAGAATAGACTCTGCACTTGAATTACATTTAAAACCTTGACTACAAATAAATATTGTTCTCGTTTCCAACAACAACTCTTCCCCTTTACCATCCGGATCACTCCGAAGTTCATCAAAACCTAAAACCTTTCTATACCTCTATCTGTGTCTATGCCCAAATTCCTCGTGCTAATACACAGAGGTTATAAACTTTTCCTAGCGCAGTTCAAACAAAATGTTCGCTATGTACCAATCCTACACTGCACTGAATTAGTCTCTGACCATTCATTTATCCTAAACTTTAAATACCAGTGTAAATATTAAAATTAATTTAAGACGAACGGCCCCAAAAAATACAAATACTGATTAAAACATAAACCTTTTCAACTAAATTTTATAGTTCAGTACTTGTAACATAGAGAAAATCTAAATGTTACACAACCTTTCTCCACATTGTCTTTAAAACATTTTATTAAAAATTCAATAATTTACACCACAGAACATTAGTGTCAGCTTAGTAATATATAACTTTCGATAAACATTTATATTACCTACATGCATCATAAAATCATTGTCTAACTAAACACAACCGAATATATTTGACTAAATTACTAGTCACATATTCTGAAAATGAAATATGGCTGGAAACAAAATCAGTTTCAGTCGCTTCTGATATGACCCGAAAATTCAAACTTTTTTCTTCTAGATTTTGTTGGCATAGCAGCTATGTAAACTAATTTTGCTTTAATAATAAATGCCTGATACAAATACTTAGATAATTTCTTATTTAATCACCTTCTAGTTGACCAATAACCAAATATCGGCTAATTTACAAATGGTCAGTATTAATAGCATGATTAAAAACAATAAGACATATAACACTGATGATAGAATAGCTACATATGGCATACCCTGTTTTGTAAAACTTCAGTAAAATTTGAACTTGCTTACCCATGTAGCAATACACGATCGGCTGTTAGCTGTTTACTTGCTGGCACTGCTGGGGAACTGCTGGCTGTGATAAATAATGACTCTATTTTACTGGCCAAGGTATGGTTTACATACGAAAATTAAACTCTGGCTGTGTGCTGGCACATCGGTGATGGCTCCCATGCTGTGCACTAGCAGTTTTATAGTCATCCCAGATTATGGGTGGTCCATTTGTGACACATTGGTGGAACTTAACATGACTGTGTGCTGCTTACCAGCAATGATTGTAGGTTATGTTAGCTTATTTACTGCTGGAATTGCAGGGCGGCTACTGGCTCCAATAAATAATTACTCTACTAAGCTGGCACAACTATGAATGATTTACAGAAATGAAACATTGGGAAAGGCCGTTTGTGGTACATCGGTGGAACTTAACGTGGTTATGTGCTAATACATCAAGTGGCCTGCATGCTCCTGTCCGAAATTATTGTAGGCTAGGATTGATTCTGGCACTGATGGATAACTACTGTCTATGATAAATAATTATCTCACTTTGCTGACCCAGCTATGACCCACTTACAGAAATGAAATATTTCGAATACCACCTGTCACGAATCTTTGTCTTACATGGTTATGTGCTGGCATGTGGGTAGCACAAGTACTGCTCACCAGCAATAATTGTAGGTTTTGTTGCCTGGTTTACTGCTGGCACTGCTGGGTAGTTCCTAGCCGATGGAAAATATTGGCTCTACTGAGCTGAAACAGCTGACTCAGAGAAGTGAAACATTCGGAATGTCAATAGTGACACATTGGTGGAACTTACATGGCTGTGTACTGGTGCATCGGTGATGGTCCACACACCACACACCAAGATGAATTGTAGGTTATAGTAATTCAATATTTTTGTGACTATGTAAGCAAATTTTTCACGTGCACTCCTATATAGTAAAACAATGTCGACAGTGTGTGGTTTTACTGATGAAACTGCTGCAAGCCTGAGATAAGTTTGTAATCCACTATAATTTGAGCTACATGGCAAACAAACATGATCATGTGATTTTCTGAATGCCGGATGCAAGCTTCAATAAAATTTCATTTAAATTTTACTTAGCAATCTTGTTCATGAGACATCCTGTGAATATCCATTAAACTTGTTCGAAGCAGTTTGCATTTTTATTTTAGTGTACATATGTAAAGGAGCATGGCACACTAAAAAATTATAAATTTTACATGCTCCTTGAAACAAATAGAACCCTTAATATAAGTATCCACAAAATGTCAATTTGTATTATTTTAATTACAATGTGACACTAAAATTTGGAGTTCACAAAATATCTGCCGTAAAATAATCGCACGCAATTTGATCTTGTATGTTCGCCATGGTCTTGTGGCTAGCAGAAGGATTGTTTGAAATCCCGGCACTGATGGCGAAATAATTAGATTGGTAAATAGGTTTTAAGTTGATAAATAATGTGTACCAAAAAGGGAAAACTGAAAAGGGATAAAATCGCAGACAAAAAAAACTTAATTTTAACAGTACCTATATCAATGGCATTGGCTAACTGATTGCTGTAGAGAGGTTGGCACATTGCTGGAGCAGACATGTGAAGCTATGTGTAGGCCTGTTGATGACTGAAATGGTTCATTGATGGACCATTCCTTGTGCAATGCAATCAGTGCATTTTAGCGCAGCTATAATAAGCACTGTCAACACTAGCCTTGTTCATCGAGTTCACCCCATTATTGTTACATTGTGTATGTATCACAGGCTAAGAAAGAGGTAAAGCTTAAATACACAAAAGAAAATTTTCAACAAAGTAACATTAGAATATGGCAAATTGTTTTAAGGTTAAAAAGGATTTCCGAAAACACTATATGTTGTCATCAAACATTATATGACCCATGTAAAGCAATCTATGGTTTTCTGGCAAGTGTGTGGTCTAAGCTGCGACACAGCTCACGAACGATAGCTAGTTCGGACTAGCTCGGGTGATAAGATGGTTTGGATGTGTCGTGTAGTGTGAGGACTTCTAATCTTGCAACTCTGATTTAAGTTACGAGTTATAATTTTGATAAAACTTTCATATTTTATCTTCATGTTTCTTCCCCATTCACCATGTTTAACCAGCCGGTATTTAATGCAGTGAGGCAATTTCTTTTGTCTTTATGTATGCCCACCTCCCGGTAGTTTTGCAACTGTATTAGTGTATGTTTTAGTGTTAAAGTTTCAGAATTCATTATATTGCGTAGTTCTTGTATGAATCCCGAGCCAATATCGCGTAGTGTGTCCTTAATTCACCAAAATAAATCCCTCGATAATCTTAACATGACATAGTCTATTTTATTTCACGTTAGTGATGTGCGATTATAACTAATTCACTACTGTTTAGTGTTGCGTTCACACCTACTTCAGTTACCACCAACAGGCTCTGATAAATAAGAGACGAGGATGGCCGACTCTACACACACGAGAAAAGCTTCACATCTGCAGTTTCCAATAGCAGCTGGTGTTTGTGTTACACCGTTCAGAAAAACTCACTCTCAATCACTCAAATATCCTTCACACATTTTCCCGCCAAAACCCACACAGTCACAATTACCATTTATTAATTTACCAACACCTGTTATATTTCTCATTATTTCCCCTTTCCAGAGGCCAGCCCTGTCAAGTATAATCCATGTTACGTAAATGAAAGCGTGCCTTATATGTTCCATTATATTTTCAAATCGCCATCACAAACTATTTTGTTTTTGCTATAAATTACAGGATGGGTTTTAGCTGGCCTGTGTGTGCTGGCAGGACTTTCTCCTGTAAAGTTGTAGCATTAACGGCAAAGCACATATTTTTTTGCCGTAACAAATGTAGCTGTTTCTGTATCGCCACAGCTGTCTTAAATATTAGTCGTCTAATCGTTAACTATATTGGGCTTCCCTATTCAGACCATGCGATTTCCACATCTAGGACTTGTCATCCCGTGCCTTTATTCATTCGTGTTTTAAATGTAGTGCACTGGCATTACCTCAGTTAATACCTTACCTTACTATTTTTTGGGCCTGCAAGCCCTGTAAAATCCAAATGACAAGCACTTGTAAAGTTTAAAAAAATTAAATTGAACATCATCTATACATGTACTTGTTAATTCGCCCTTTAATCTACAGGTGTACAGCACTAGTTCGTAAAGTATTGTTTTCCTCTCAACCAGTTCAATATATCTATATACTGGTTCAACTGGCCTGAAACTTCGGTGAATCTGTTGTATGTTTACCAGGACTTTAATTGGTAAAATTTCAAACACAGTCTCGCAAAAAAGATCTAAAATAACTTGAGCGATTGGGCTATGTGAGATCAAGAAACTTAACTTGCCATATTTACTTACAAGTAAAATTGTTTTGCCCCACCCAATGCTAACCTCTGAGCCATTTTATGCTGCCCCCCCCCCCCAATTCCTCCAGACTGATTCACCAGATATGTAACCCTGCCTATCCGACATCAACCCTTGCCATTCGGGCAGCAAAGAAGCTTATGCATGGCACCAAGGCATGACATAGAGTCCTACACCTGAGGGTGTGCCAAGCAAGGCACAAACTTAATAGATGAAAGGGTTCCACAGGACGTATAAAAATGTCTAATGTAAAATTTGGTTTCTTACGTTTTTAATCTATCAGCAAAATATCTATGACTTACTGCCTAATAGTGATGCAGCACTACGTGGAATTATATAATATAACAGATTTTAATGTTGTTTGCCCTTCTGGCCAAATGAACAACAAAATGTCTCAAGGCAGGTACAGACTACAGTCTTAGAAATACAGGTCGAGACACTAGCCTATTTATGATTGCTGTTGTGTTGACACCTTTATGACTGAAAGTGTTACTAGTAGAGTAGTATATTTTTAACGTTGCAATATACTGACATACTTCTAATGCCCATAGAGGCTTCGACACGAACTTGGTACTTACTCAAAGTTACACTTATAAAATGTTTAAAAAAAAATAGTACCAGTGGCACCAATCAGTCACATGAGGGTAAAATTTTCAAAACCAGAGTTCAGTCCTGTTCTTCTATGGCCGTGGTACAGACTGATCTCGACTCCATTTAAATGCATCAAGCCAAAGTGTGACCCATTGCGTATATACTGACTTATCTACGGAGCTCAGACAGTCACTAGCCTACCACGTCACAAAAACCCAGATAGATGGCAGTAATTTTATCCAAACATTTTCTTGTCCAGCTAATTATATTCACATATCGTCTATAAATATTTAAACCACATATGTAATTAAATGCCGATTTAATAATATATTGCATGTTTTATCATTAACGCTCATCGAAGTCACAAGTATGCAAAACTACAAATAATGGACAAGGCTTGTTGATGTAACAGGTGGCAAAAACACTTCAGAAATCTACCTTCGAAATTATATTTTCAGCATATTCTTCCTGACAATCGCTCTTTCAGGGTAGTTGCCACATCCATACCTGGCCCTCTCTCCCTTTGGGCAGTGGCCTGTTCCATCTACGCCCCACCTAGACGAAGGACATGTCAATATTACCATGAATTTTTAACTACATGGTGTGTATAACGTAATTTTTAGGCGTATACACATTGGCATACCGAGTAACCTACAGTACACTTAGTGTCAAAGATTACATGTTTGATGATTTGCATTGCATCAGAGATCAGTCCGTAATTGGCTCCATATGTGAACTATTCGAATGTAGAAGATAGTGACACACACATTACAGCCCAGGCGGCCGATTGTGAATCTGACGGTTTTAAGTCTTCGCAGGTACGAGCATAACTGAAATCGGCCAGCTAACACCTGTTCAGTTCTTCAAACAATCACATAAACAAACCATGTGACGACCACCCACTTCAAGTGGCACAGCATTCAGTATGGCAGTAATACCACTGCGTTGTTAGTGAAAAAAATCAGTTTCCAGTAACAAAACTCTTAACATGCCATTTTCAAACGAAAAAGGGGCAGCAATGATGAAGTGCCGTAATATAGCGACACAAAATCCACATAAAGATGGACAATGGGTAGGATTCGTCAACCAACCTCCCTCCATCCCCTTCATATCGACAGCCACCCTCTCGTACCATGTGCTCACACTCCTTCAGTACCTTTAGCATCATCCGAGTTGTGCCGAGGGGACCCATACTAAGCTTCGGTGAGTGTGCCCAACCAGATCGAAATGCAGCCACGTGACCCTTGCTTCTCCAAACAATCAGTACAAATGCTGGCCATGATCCACCCAACTACCAGGCGATCATTCTGACATCGATTGTCTGCCATCAGGTCTACCAATGCCACGATGCCAGTCAGGTTCTGTGATGCCCCTACCAATGATTACTTCAAGTAGCACCTACCGTTCATCAACACAACGACATGAAGGGGCTGCGCCACCAATGATCATATCTATATTAGAGGAACTCGAGATGCTACCTGAAGCACTAAAGTTAGCACCAAGATGCCTGTCACCATCATTTCTCACAGGTGGCACATACGACCTGAGTCGGCACATCTGCCTCCTCTCGCTGTTCCTCCTGTTCGCTTCTGGCCAGCCCGGCGAGCACAGTGTCGACCACTCCAAGAAATCACTAATGGCAGGACCCCTGAGAATACCCTCGCTGTGCCATACGAGTGATGCATCACCGAGGAGTAAGAAATCATTTGTTACTGTGCTGGCAGACATGTGATTCGAGTGAAAATGCCACATAAACGAGATATTGTTAAAAATACTTTATGGAAGGCTTTAACTGTGTTGTTAAATGATTATTTCCGTCAACGGGTAATTGTGTATTATTTTTGTTCCAAAAGTAGTTGGTACTGTTTTTAGCTTCAGCAATGTGACTGTACGAATGCACCACAATTATGTTTGTCGATCATTTGATTATGTGAGTTTTCTATACTTAAATGTAATTTCTGCATCCCTTGTGTATTTGCTACTGACCAAGAGACAACTCGACTCCCTGTAAATTTTCTCGCACTTAGGGGTTAAACTAAACTCATTAATATTCGCAGGTAGCTGTCGGTCACTTTGCAGCCACGTCACCTACTGGAGAGGCTGAAGCACCAAACACACGTAATTGACTAGCCTCCTGCGTAGTTCAGTGTTTTACTTGTATCTTGTGCGGAGAGTTAATTTATTTGGTTAGCTATGTGTGTATTTCATTGACTGCTCTCAATTTCGTCCCATCAATACTTCAGCTACTGCACCTTCTTCCTGCCAATTCCATGAAATATGGTTCGAAATTATATGGTGAGTGTTGCGTGCTACAGTCCATAGTGTGGGAGGGGATTACAGTTTCTTCAACAGTGGTAATATATTAAATTTTCAACATTCATCAACCTAGCCATCAGCCCGGTTGTCGGTGCTACGATCTTTGGAGTAAAGCATCTCATCATTCTGCTAGATGGTTATATTCCAATTATCTTCTGGCATTTCGCAAATATTCATTTCTATAATCTCTAGCCTTTACTCTGTCAAATCGTCGTTTAGCCTTACAAACCTTGTCCTCTGCTTTCCTGCCACGTTTTGCAATCATATTAAATGTATCGTCTTATCTTCGGAATTCCTGTCCCACCAACAACTCACCACTACATGATCGCCTACCGTCAGTAGCGCATCAAAACCAACACTACACATATACGTATCGGTGACTGCACAAATGTAACATGTAACACAGTGATGGCTTGGTTCTAGCTCGAAAATTCGATTAAAGATAAATAAGGACATTCACTGCAGAAATAGTAAAATTTTGACTTTCTATGCAATGCTGCAATTGGCTGTGTGATACTGGTGTGCTATTTTTATCAAATGCTTGATTGGTATTTGACAAGTACGATACCTGTGCACAACATGATGAACAATTAACACATGCAACACTACAGTTTAGGGGATAGGTAAGGTAAATCAGTGTTAATGTATCACAGTTGACTTATTAAATCACATAACAAATATACGATATAAGTAATAGGTATTATAGGTGTGTTTGACCACATACAAATGACTTAATCTTTGCATAAATTTTCTCGTACCTGTAGCCCAAGCGAAAATATTCCAGGAATAAAGTCTTGTTTACGGTTGTCTGAGTTAACTAAGTTATGTGTATGTTATGTTTTCATATTACTTATCGTCTGTACAGTGCGGCGGTATAATACTAACATTCATGCAGAATTGCTTAAGTGCTAGGCTCCATATCGCGCGGCTAATATTCATGTGATTTGCATGGAAACTATGTGTCATGGACAGTTGCTACCATGTGATTATTTCTTAAACAGGACACACTACTCAATTGTTCACTTTCAAATGTTCTAATATGGGGACTGTAAAATATAGCCTCGTACCCAATCTAATTGTGACCACCTATGTTAATTTCGTAAGGGTGGAAGATATCAACCAGTGTTTGCTATGGAATTGTTGATTGCATTCTAAGTGTTATCATTTTACATAATTTAGCTCAGGAACCTTGTGGAAATAATGATTTCTAAATTCGATAGACAAAGGCATATTACTCACTTAACATTATGTTTATGTAACAAGTGTCTTGTGTAGTTCCCACTTTATTTTATGATAGGAACTTCCGGCCAGAATTTGTCTATGATTTATGTGAGTAACCTGCATAACCTTCACTTAGAACAGACAATAAGCAGTAAAAATTGGCCGCGGACTGTAGAATGGCTATTGTGCAAGTGTGGTGGTTATTCAACATTTTGACTTATTTTTGCTCGTCATATTTGTTCCAGTATCTATTTTCAGTTTGCCTAAAGTAGGGAGCAGATATCGGCAGCCAAAGCATTGCCACGAGTTCCATGTAACATCCAGTCTTCGTGTTTTCTATCTCGAACACAGTAATTCGGTACTATATTAACTGCTCTGGCCTGAGATTTTTTTAAGAAACCTTGGTTACTTTGGTCTCTTGTGCTGTTAAATTGTATGATATGATTGTTTCTGTTGTATTTTATGTAATTTATGACTAGATCCATTATGTATTTTTATATTATGGGTATGAAGTTACTGCAGTTAATCCTGGCTAGGTTTTTTTTTTGCCCCGCATAGTTTTCATGGATGACGTATTACAATTATAACGTATAGATACGATTTCACTTAATATCGTACTTTGGCGGATTTGTGGAGGGAAGGGGGGCGACCACCTCCCTCTCAGAACCAATTTTGTGTTAACGACGATTTTCAAATGCCTTTAATAAATCCCTTGAAGCCCCTTTAGCAATGTCATACGCTTGGTATATAGAATTTAATTTATTTGAGTTAAATACTAAGTGTATTTCATCATACTCACAGTATTTTATTTTTCTAATGATTTTTGTGAACGTTTTTTACATGTCTGAATGTGCCTAAAGCTCTGCTCTTGCATCAATATCGGCGATAAGAAAACTGCTCTTTGTTTTTGTTGTTTGGATACGATGTAATATAGTAGTGCAAGTGGAAGCGACATAAAAATTTCAACCAACATGCTTTTATTAAGAAACAGATTCATTCTACATGAAAACAAGAAATGGCCCATAGCGACACGACTGTGCTTTGCCAACAGCACCTAAAGTGTCTCATCAATGGTTTATGCACATGTACCACAAGTGGTTTACTGCCGTTATGCTACCTGCTAGCTGCTTGCAATCGTGTAAAGTGAGTGGTTTACGGTTTTAATGATCCCGGCACCATCAGTAAGCCATTATATGCAGCAGTAGACGACAGACTTCCTGCCTCTGTATCATTTTAAGTGACCCATCAGTGGATTTGTAACTTCATAGAAATTACACGCAACTGATTTGTCGTTTGTTGACCAATCGTCTATTATTTGTTGGCTAAATGCTGGCAGGCACACTGGAGCCCAGCGAGAAGCTACTAACGTCATGCTAACGTGTTGCTCATATATCAACTGTCGTTCTACTGTTAACTAGTTGTTTGTAGACAAAATTTAGCACTGATGACGATACTATAATGAAATAATAATGCCCCTGAAGTTGGCGCCCCTCCTACATTTTTACGTGATGTACGTTATTACGAATGATGTTTAAAAAAATAAAAATATATGCAAATAATCAGGACAATGAATATGACCATAATGAAACGACTAAGATCCTACTTAACAAATCGCATGATTATAATGTTTCTACTTGTATAAATATGTGGAGGAAGGGAAAGGTAGAGAGACAACAATTAGTACTGTAAGACTAAGAAATATATATTGTATCAACAATTTTATAGCAGCTATTTGACTTTCTCGCTGCGAGGGTGGAAAAAAAAAAAAAAAAAGATAGATTTTGGGAACACCCATAATTGGTAACCCTTCCCATAAACTAATTTTTTAATGTAATAAAAGGCATCAGGTAATGCTTTCAATTATGGAGATACGAAATCGATTCCTGGGGGAGTCGATCTAATAATATTTACATAGAAACATGGTGAACGTTGCTGTTATCTAGGGGGGTTTATATAGGTACTTCTGTTTCCCTCAACCTCTCGCATTCCGTTACTTCACCATCGTAGAATGTCATTTCAAGCGATACTACCGTAGCCGCGGTGACCGAATGGTCAGACCATTCGCCTCCCACCAAGGCGATCCGGGTTTGATTCCCGGTGGGGTCGGTTACTGGATTTTCGCTTGTGGGAATCGTGCCGGACGATGCCGTTGGTCGGCGGGATTTCTCAGGGATCTCCCGATTCCCCCGCCCCTTCATTCCGGTGCTGCTCCATACTCACCTCACGTCACCCTTCACCAGCGCTTAAGATCTCGATGTTAAGTGCTGTTCAAAATCTCTCATTCACTCAAGAGATGCTTCAGGGTTTAGCAGAACACAACGTGCGCCCGGTTAGATGCTTGCTGACCTGATTTTATTCCTTACCATCTAAGTATTGCCAATATATTATTATTATAAATATAACATTAGCCTCGCCTGAAAGACGAGGGTATCAGCGTCTGTCACCGGGGAGAATACTATAATGTCAGTAGATACTCAACTAATAAGGGCCTCAGTGATTCTTCCAACCTGCGCTGAAGATAGCAACACAATGTAATGTGTCGCGGCAGACGAGGTCTCTCTCCCACGACCCTTATAGGAGTTCAAATGCGATAAAATCGTAACATTATAGTTGTATTAAATATTGTTAGTTTTGTAGACAATACTGTAGGTACATTTTTCCTTTTTCAAAACAAATTTAGTTCTCATATATTTCTCAAAACAATGCGTCAACGCCCTTAAGAGCCCTGTACAGCCGGAGCTAGACGCCGCGTCTGAGGCAGGGAATCAGACAGGCACTGGTTCGTGCGTCAACAGCCTTTATACGCGAGACGTCAAAACGCCGTGTATTGTTTTGGTCGTTGCCTTCTTTCCAATGGGACTTTAAACGGTTACCTTACTTTTTATAAACAGAAAATGCGTAACAAAGTTCAGTGCGTGCTTTACTATTTTTGTTTTACGATTACAGATGTAATTTTTTACATGACAGCAGTTTGAAAAAACCCGGTTTGAGCCGTTATGAGGTTCCCGGAACCATGTTCCCAACCACGTTGTCTAGAAAACAAAAAATAAGTAAGCATTGTTATAAATGTGTTTTCTTACCGCAGATAAAGCTGTGGGACACACGTTTAGTAGAATCTAAAAAAAAAATACTTTCTCCTGCGACGAAACAACACAGTTCATGTGCCGGCTGTACAGGGCTCTTAAAAGCCGTCACCAACTCGCCAGGATGGTCCTGGGTCGATACCCACGAAGTGCCGTCCGCCGTTAGCCGAATACACTCATCATCAGCCGTCGATATCATAATAATAATTGTAAAGTCCAAGATGTCGAAAGGATCACCCAGCATTCAGTATAACATAAACATAAAATAAATAATTAAAAAGCTGCTCCCCTCCTGTCATGTAGTAAAACAATGTAAAACTCGTACTGTTAACCAGATTATAGTAAGACCACAGCATTTAGACTAATGTATTAATTTTATCAGAATTCATGCCCATATTATTAACAACTAGATATAGTGGCGCTCCTACCTGTGGATACACCCAATCCAACCAGCTAACTCATGTGTAAAACAGGCCTAAAAGCATGGTTTTTCAACAATACGCTGTTTATTTATAAAACACTTATAAACAACTTAAGTTATGCCTAGAAATGTCATGAATTGATATGAGGAGACTCTAGATCTCTAACTCCCGCATGCGTGAGTTTAATTTGTAACTGTGTCAATGTATGTAAACTCATACCTGAGGACTGTGAACAAACCAGCATGTAATCACTCACTGAATGGCGAGTTGCCTTCTCAGGCGTACAAGTGGGCACTCACTGGAGCAGCAGCCGTGTACATGTAGATGACGACGTTGATACTCAACTGTGTCGTTGAACCCGCGAATATTCCGGATCTCTACTTACGCCGCACAGAAACCGCTATTGTGAACAACGCGCATACCGAGCGAGGTGGAGCAACGGCAACACCTTGGACTTGCAATCGAGAGGACTCAGGTTCGATCCCCGGCTCCGATTCCTTTCCAATGTCATGTTAATTTGCAGGGTTGTG
This sequence comes from Medauroidea extradentata, assembly GCA_003012365.1. Lineage (NCBI taxonomy): Eukaryota > Metazoa > Arthropoda > Insecta > Phasmatodea > Phasmatidae > Medauroidea > Medauroidea extradentata. The sequence continues at coordinate 23,133 of PNEQ01065283.1, forward strand.
TGTAATCGTCTCTAATGACGTCGCTGTTGACCTGACGTAGAGTATAGTAATAATATAAGTTAAGACGGCCGTCTGGTGAAGGGTATGTTTGTGTGTGTGAGGCGAAAATCGATTTGGAGCTACGAGCGACGCCGGCCGGAATGTGCATTGTGATATCGCCTCTACGCCCAAAGCCAAAGTTGTAAACGCGCTCGCAGTGTTCCCGCCGTAATGTTTTTACTGAGGGACCTCATCATTTACTGAACGCGTCACTGTAGTCAAGTCCAATGTACTTGTTGACCTCTATTTCGTACAAATCCGTGACATACGACTTGAGAAACAACCGCGTTAAAAAGCCGATTTCAGCCAAGTTCGAGGGCCATTAAATAATACTTCCGAAAGGCGTGATGTCTTGAAAGTCACGTTCGCATGTAGTCTGAAATGTGTTTTCTTTTCGTAGATAATCGTTGTGGACGTACGTTTACTGGTCTCTGAGAAAAAACGTAACACCGAACACGCTGCTCGCAGTTCGAGCACCATCCAGGCGGCCGCCTTAATGTGTACGGCATTTACGTGTAGTTTTTCTTTGAGAAAGACGGGAGTGCCACCAAATCGGGTGCGTGGTGTCACAGACTTGTTAATAGCAGAAAGAATGTAATATGAGAGCGTTATATTCGCCGAAGTAGTCCGAAGTTGGCAAGAAATATCCCTAAAAATCTACAGCATCAGAGCATGAAATTGAATACAAGTTTTATTTTTACTCATTGTTAGCTCTTTATTATCTTCATAGTAATTTTTTTTTTTTTTAGTACATGCAACTTTCGATAATTCTAATAAAATTAACGATTTACTAAACAGATTCCTTATTAAAGATGCACAATTTCAGTGCATTATTATTTCATCATAGTAAGGTAAGTGGGATTTACGTCTCCTCGATAGCGAGGTCATCAGAGACAGTGACACACAACTTGTTACGAAGGGTAGTGTGTTTGTGTGAGTGAGGTACGGCATCAAGGGCGACGTTGACCGGCTCATCTAGTGAGGTATCGCCTCTACCGTAGGACACTGAAACTGCGTGCAGTGGTATATGTCGTTTGGGATAAAGTGAGCACTCAAAGAGCCCTGATCTATTTCTATTTTCCGCCAGATATCTTTCCGCTGCATATAAACATAAGAACTTCCTCGTGCTTTTATATACTAGGAATATACAATGCTTACAGTTACATTAAACTGCTACAAAAATATTATCTACAGTATCTTACTCATTAAATACAAGGGTGTTGAATACATGCTATAATCAATAATAATCTTAGTTATGAATACCTGCGAGTTAACGTCTTATAATACTGGTCTCTGTGCATCGACACTAATTTATACGACACGCAGTACTGCCGTTTCGATTTTCTTAAATGCGTGCAATTTACATTAATATTCGCATTTGTAACTCACGAACGCCACTTTAAAATTCCAGATGCTAAGGCAGACCATCAAAAACATGAAAATTTACGTTACCAATGACAAAAACCGTCATTTTATTATTGAATGTAATTAACAGAAATCTATATTTATTGCACAATGGACAAACACGCTCGTGAACTTACGCTTCCAAAATAAGTGGTTAAAACATAACTCTGATGCCACCTGTCAGTTCAATTTTGAACTACGTCTGCAAACGACGGTTGATGTTCAGCGGCCCGGTTGTGTCACTTTTTGATGGTTAAACAGTCAGTAGGTATGTAAATATAATCGTAAATAAATATTTAAAAGTATATTTAATACAGAGAGGTCGATTTCATTTGATATTCTTCAGTAATGTTGTATTTAAATTGGAAAATGTACGGAACAATATGATAATTCGCTGCCAACCACATAAACAATTATGTAACGCTTGTCCTTGTTACGTTATATGCAGCAATGGCTAGTGAATTTTTTGAAAAAATTTAATCGCTCCCTTCATCCCGAATGACCCATATCGTAGATCACTGGCTTGACTGACACTTTCTGTGGTGACCCAGGTTTTTTATTAGTAAAAATTTTTTAGTTATGTCCATTTGATGTTTTTAGAGTAGATGAATACGAAACGTGAGGTTTTTCAGGTATAACAGGTTGAAAAAGCAATTTTGATGGGCTCCGAATTTATTTTTCTAATTGCCGTGATGTTTTGAAACCTCATTTCCGTCATCATTTGAAGTGTATTTTATCTTCGTACATTTACAGTATGGTCACGTACAGAATAGTTTCTTTGAAAAATAAAACGAGTATATATATAAACCTCAACTCATTTTAAGTGCGTGATAGGCGGCACCCTTAAGAAACCATCCCAGCACTCTCCTGGAGTGATTTTTTCAGGAAACCACGGAAAACCGAAATCAGGATGATCGGAGCCGGGGATCGAACCCGGGTCCTCCCAAATGCGAGTCCAACGTGTAACCGTTGCGTCACCTCGCTCGGTATTAAGACCATGATATTTCATTTATTTCAAACAATTGCAAATAGCTCGAATATTTTATAACCAAATGCTTTGGAAAAAGTTGAGACTGTGTACTGTCATACGATACACAATTTTGCCAGAGCGTTTTTTTTAATAACGTACCGTTTGCTAGCATAAAATAGTTTTGCTTCATTTTGGCTTATTTTGACAACAAAATATGTAATATTTCAGAGGCAAAATCTAAACATCCGTATGGTGTATTGCTACAGAAAAATTTAGTAACAAACGATGATATACAAGTGTTATACCTGTAAGAAAGAATTTTCGATATATGTGTTAATTTGCGTTAAAAAAATATTTTTTTCGAAACCACTGTAAAACTAAACAGCGAAGCCTTAAGTTATAGGCCTAGTATTTATTTTCCGTTACGTACATTGTCACTCTGAATGGTCTCAGGTTCAGCAATCTTCGGTAGTAATTCGTAGGCCCTATTCGAGTTACGAGGGCCTGTGCTGCATTGGGTGGCAGTAGTGCTCGGGCAGGCGGTGACAGAACCACAACGCCGGCAGTGGTCGCGAGCAGAAAATAGCACGTGGTTCGTTGGTCGTGTTGGTCGTGGGCGGGTCTGCCGCGGAAGACTCGTCCAAAACACCGCAGCGATGAGTCGACCGACGACAGATAACGGCCTCTGTTGTGGGCGCGCCTCGCGTAAATATTTATTCCCGTCTCCTTGTGACAGAGCTTCCCAGACGTTAATACCACAGCCTTACGACGCTGTATTTATAGCGGTGATTGTGTTTTCCTGGCGGATTTTGGCACCAAATTTTCTAGCACTCTAAATCTGTGTCAAATTTTATTTGATTAGTGGTGGACAACCACAGCAAAGGATGTACTTAATGCCCACCAAGTTGGTTTAACCTACAAAGTATAAAAGAATAAATAAATCGAGAATAAAAATATTTTATGTCTAAAGCAATTTTTCTATATTGGGAATAAAGTTTTGTATTGTGAAGTTTATTGGTACTTTGTTTCTATATTTCCTTCTATCGCCAAATACGACTTCAATTCCAATACGTCTAAATGGCCTTCGGTTTTATTTCATACAGCAAGGAATATTTCAGATTCACCGGAAAATGTCTTTGGCTAAACTTTACTATAAGAATTAAATTGTGAATTAATTTTGCAAACAGCTCCTGGTCGTGCCCAGTTAATACTGTTATATTTCCTGAGCTTATTTTTTTAACTGTGTGAGTGAGTGAGATATTTAGTCAGAGCTCAACATCGTGGTCCTTAGCGCTGGTGAGGGGTGACATGAGGTGAATATGGACCAACGCCGGAATGAAGCCGGGAAAACGGGAGATCTACGAAAAAACCCGCCGACCAGCGGCATTGTACTGCATGATTCCCAATATTGCGAATCTCCAGGGACCGACCCCGCTGGGAATCAAATCCAGATCGCCTTGGCGGGAAACGGATGGTCTGACCATTCGGCCACCGCTGCCCCTTTTAATTGAGAACCAACCCTAATTCGTGCAGGAAACTGAAAACGACATCTTACCTGTGGTTGAAATGCGTTGTAGTGAATAAATATAGTTAATTTATTACAGGTGATTCAAACTAAAGTTACTCCTTTTTAACCCTAGTAACTTTTTTTTACGTAATTTGTAGTTACTTGCAAATTTTTTATTTAAACAAAGCAACTTATGTAACAACCAAAGTGTACAGGTTTTAACGAACTCGAAAGTTGATGTTTGATGTCACAAGAAATAATATTTATAAACTATTGTTTTAGACTGTAACATACACTCATAAAAACAATTCGCTCGCAAAGGCGTTAATTCCATGAAAATAATTTAGTTTATAATACGCTCCTTTAGTTAGAAGCTTTTAAAGATTAAATATTGTCACCTTAGAACTTGTAAAAAAAAACTGCTATACATCTCAGCGACTAGATTAAGTGGAAACTATTTAATGTTGAACCAAAACTTTGCTCGAGGATCTTCAAAATGTTCACTTTATCTCGAACTACTTAATATATGTAGTTAAACAATAAATGGCACAGCCTACCTGCAACGGTTTTACGCGATAGCAGCTCAGAATCGATGCAGATCTAAAGGCGATCTTAAAGCAGGTATCTAATTTTACAACGAGTCAAGGCAGGAACTAACATTAAAGATTCCCGCCGATCCATATTAAATACAGGACTTAAAGCGAGGACCGTATAATTTTATAAGTGAGAAATCTGTACCAAAGTTCAGTGCACGTTTCTATCTGAGTTTCTCATACATCCGGCAGGCAAATTTTCAAACACGGCAGACTGAAGAGGCTGATTTTTAGCAATGTTGCAAGGTTTCGAAACTGTTTTCAATAAGCATATTGTATTAACAATGATATTCCGTGCTAGTCCGAAGTGTGTTTGAAGGTCTTAGAAGCCAAGGGATATAAGTGACATTCAAAACATCTTCACTTCTCACACTAACAGCATATTTTATAACAGTTTTTTTTAAACATGGCCAAATTATGGCCTACGAGACTGTCGCACATACCTCTCAGCCACATAATAATTAACTTTATATTTTAACTAACCAAAACATGTACTTAACTCATGTTTCATGAAAATCCACTTAAACCCCTTGGCTTTTAAGTCCTTAATTTTATTTGCGTACACTGCCTCAGTGGGCACATATGGAACAGTTTCGTAAAATAAAACATATTTCCCGTCTCATTGAAAAGCATTCTAAATGCGTAGTAGACGGTCTTCTTAGCATTAAGTGTGTTTATCTAGACAAAAATTTGTAACTAAAAATCCAGTTGAATATTTGTAAACATTATTTACGGGACTGAGTCTATTTATGGAATTATGTTACTGAATTCGAAATGTTCCTCCTACTCGAAGAAAAGTTCAGATACGTATATAAATCTCACGACAAATATATATCAAGCGATTAGAAGTTCATAAATTATTTTCTACTGATTCTAGTCGCTGAGGCGTATTGTAGTTTTTTTTTTTTTTTTTAAACTAATTCTTAGGAACAATATTTGATCTTTATAAATTTCTAACTCAATGAACGTATTACAAACTAAATTATTTTCATGGACCGGTTCTCGCCAAGCCGTTAAGGCCCAATTCCACTGAGGCGACATTTAGGCAACATGTAGCATGCGGCCAGCGACAGCTGTCGCTTGGTGTAGCATGCGGTTTGTCGTCTGTGGTAAGGTATGGTGCCGCATGCTACGTGTGTCGCAGTGTGTAGCATGCGCTTCTTGTGGAGACGTGTAGAATACCACAAACGCAATTCCATTGAAGCGACAGTTTCCTGGACGACTCTAATTAAGAAGGATGTCTTTGCAGACGATTACGTCTGCAGCTTATCTTGTGATTGCGAATGGTCGCAAAAGGAAACGGCCCCGGT
>PNEQ01065284.1:0-28444 GCA_003012365.1 Medauroidea extradentata
AATTACGTGTTTGTGTAAACGGGGGGGGGGGGGTTAAGCTCCCCTCCAGCGGAGACCAACTGGCAGATGCAAGAGTTGCAGGTCCTTATATACCCTGGTGTCTGGGTGGCTGCTTCCTGGTTGGTTGTCAGCACACGATTGGCCCAAGTACCCAGCCAATCAGAAGGTCCACCAGGAGAGAGCCAGGATTGGCTAACCACCTCGGCCAATCAGGAGCAAGCAGGCCTGTGACTGGCCGACACTCCCAGCCCACCAGGAAGCAGCCACCCAGGCACCAGGGTATATAAGGACCTGCAACTCTTGCATCTGCCTGTTGTTCTCCGACTCCGATTACCTGATGATGGCAGCTGCAACGACTGCGGAAACGTCGCAAGACAATCTTCAGACGCGGCTCACACCCACACGCCAAGAAAATGCAGACAACGGCCGCGAAAGCCTGCGATCTATTTAACATGTTTATGTCTTATATGAACTGAGTTGTCTTACTGATACAAGCAGTTGATTGGCGATACCTTTATTGATGCCTCACGAATTAGCACAAATAAAAAAACGACTATAAAGAAGTTGCGGTGGAAAAAGAAGTATGGTTTAAATACGTAAACACATTTCCTCCTCAGATTAATTTAGGGCCTACTTCAACAATGACATTACAATATATATTATATTTGCCCAATTTTTTAATCCCAGCACGTGATTCACTTTGTTTAAATAACTTCTTAAGGGTACGGTATATATTTACCAGGCGATTCACATATGGCTTATACTGCAGCAATACTTTTATTTTACGGAGTTCTTTCCAGCGATGACGTTTCCTTCTGTTTCTTTTCTCTGCTAACGCTTACATTTTCGTTACATCACTGTGCGCATATCTCAAACAGACAGTCGCTTATGAAGGCTGAGCGGATCCGTTTAGTGCTAAATTCTAGCTTTTCATTCTGTTCTTAACAAGGAAATTTGGGAGAAGACCTACAGTTAGGAACGGTTAAAATCGCTATATGAACACAGGCAAAGAATATTCGCCAATATTCAGTAACTGATAACTATAAATTTTACGTATTTAAGAACGCAATCTTCGCTAGAATTTAAGAACAAATTAACGACAAAAACCATTTTACAACCATTCATAAACACTTCAGTGCAGAAAAAAGTACAAAAATTTTTAATTATTTCCATCTGCAAAGCAACATGACTGTCAATCAAAGATTCTCTGAAATGATATGTGCACAGAAGCGAAATGGTTACTAAATAAAACTGAGCAAACAGTCTGTTGTAAAGATAAATTTTGCATTTGTAAATTCCTAGATCGCTTTGAGGAAATCATAACTTAACCTTAAAACACTTGCAACCTGATTGTCCTATGAAGAAAATTTTGACCTTATTTCAAATTGTTTTCATTCTACGTCAAATTATTTCATTAGGCTTTACGTCTCGTCGATAACGAGGCCATTACAGACAATTACACACTTTCTACGTAATAACAGGAACGGAGGAAGGTGTATGCTATGGCCTATGTTAAGTGAAAGTTGATTTGCAACAATCCGTCATTTTTCAGACGATCGCGTGACTTCCAGCCAATTATCAGTCCGGAACAATTCTATCCGTTCGTACGCCGACAGCTTGCCATACTTTAACTATTTAATGACGGGCGGGTGAAATTACAGGCTACTTAATATGGCGACAGTCTTTTTAACGGTTTTATTTAAATATGATTGTTTCTATGTTAATTGTATCTTATTATTTTTGTTGAGTAGCATGGAAAATTTAGTTTCAAAATACCATAGAAATAATTTTGGCATTTGGGAAAAATTGAAATACCAACAGAAATTATTTTTGCACAATGCTTACTGACATTAATACGTAAATTGTTGTATTAGTAAATAATTACACTTCAAAATTTATATGGTACAGAAAACAGAGGTTAAGTTTATTAGCAGCTAAAAGCCCAGACTAAATCCTGTTAAAGAAATAAACTGTTAGAGGACACTTTTATGTAGTATCATTACAAATGAAGTTGTTCTTCTCATCGATAGAGACTTGCAAAGATGATAAGAAAATGTACATTTTAAGTACGTGAAATACTTTAATTTCAGAATTGACGTGCGCAGAATACTTAAGTGAAATATTTTTAGCCAAAAATTCGACTAGTGTTGTTACGCAAAACCCAAAATAATTTTGACTATGACTTGTTCGGATAGCCAGATTTTTTGACTAACAAAAACCGTCAAATTTTGCACTAATGAACAACGAACTTGACATGAAATTTTTGTTTCTAGTATTGTACTTATGTTAAGTGTAGAAATTCGTAGCAACTTTACTGTAATGATCGCATTTGTTAGTAATTGAATTCTTACTAAATACCTGGTCTCGGCTTTGCCAGCGTGGAATTTTTAAAGGATAATCTATGACAATCGCTTACCGTGTTAATGGCGAATTTGGTGATATAGCGAAAACACATTTTACGACTTTTCACCCTTAAAGCATAATAATACTTCACCAGGTGTGAGATCTCGAGTATATTTCGCCCCTTAGTGGCTGCCTGCGCCGCATACGGCAGCCACCCTTAAATTTTCATATTTCAAATAGAAAACCAACTTTTTTACCAGTTGCCGCTAACATGTGCGTTTATAATATCACAGCATTTCTGTCTTCTCTTGCCTTACTTGGGATTCAAACATAAATTTCCTACCAGTTTTCCGAACAACTACATCAAGATAGGTCGTCAACTTTTTTATTAAATTAAAAGTGTGTATACAGGCCCGTGTACGAAAATATATTAAATATATTTGTATCATAAGGGCGGCGAAAAGCAAAATTTTTTAATTATTTACACGACGCGGAACCTTCTTTTCGGGATTTCTGGAACAATATACATCATCCACCTCCTAAATTGTTGAATTTCGACAAAACATGAAATGAATTTTAAGTATTTATGTTAGCTTCATTTCTATTCAAAAATCGGCTCGATATATCAACACGTTTAAGAGTTTTCGAGGATTAATTGAAAACACATTTTACGTATTTTCACTCCTTTAGTTTTCAAGTTTATAAAAATGAAAATTTAGTGTTAGACATTTTTGTACGATTAATTCTGGAGTGAATACCACCTCGATATCTCAACTGGTTTAAGCACCATCGAGGATTTATTGAAAACATTTTTCAGTCAATTTCACTCCCTTAATTTTCGAATTTTAAAAAATCCCTTCAGTGGGTGCCTACGGTGAAAGAAAAAGCTACCCTCAAAGTCTTATGTTTTTAGGTCCCGGGGTTTGGGCTGTGCGTTCATGAATTTGTGTGTGGGGTATTTCATTATGAATGCATAATATTATTGTTTTCCGATACACTCTTTTGGATTATTAGTTTATTACACTCAGTTAGTAAATTTCTTAAAATTATAATTTCAAATACGTACCGTCTCTATCAAGGTCTACGAAGGAACTGCAGGTACAATGTATTTCTACGTTTGCACGTGGAGTGTCGAACGAAACTAAACCAATTACTTTGCCATGATTATTATCGGCACTAGTCAGCGCTCGTCAGAACTTGTGCCCAATTTACCGCAGTCATTTACAAACACGCTGTTATCTTGATCTGGATGTGAATATCGAATAAACCAGGAAGGCATAGCCAGTATAAACATTGGGCTGAGGAACTTGATCGATACGACATACGTCATTAGTCATTAGTTGAAAGATAAGATACCATCAAACATAATATCCGTGTTTGTCGCGGACAATGCCACCGGGGTTTACTAAATAGAGTCTTATACTCGCTGTTTGTTAAATGAAGACTTTACGCGAATTAGTAATTCTAGTCCAACACGCAAGCGTGCAAGACGCAAGGAAAAAAATCAAATACCAGGAATTTCACTTTCTTTTCAATCAGGAAAATAATGCTGCAGGAAGTACCAAAGTGACACGTATTGCCCCTTAATCTCTGATATAGCGCCATTAAATGATAAATTAAAAGCTGAAAGTCTCAGAGAGGTAAGCTTACAATGGAAATAATACATGCCGATTCAAAATCTTTGCTCATAGAGGCTACGAGAAGTGTCCAAATGACATCTTGTCCAGAAAAATGTAATTTTTAGTTACTGGCACCATTATATTCCTGTCGTGCTTCTCTTTCGTAATGTATGTTGTTTACAGTATCAAAAAGTGTCATACCATATTAAAATTACATTTGAATTGCGGAATGCTTAGGCTCACAGTTCCAAACGGATTCTTCTCAATTTCTTTAAAATGAAAATGGTGGAGCATTGTTTCGACAAATACCTGAACGAAACGGCATCGCGTCTTACAAACAAGTGTGATACATATTGAACATGTAAATACGAAACTACTGTTGTCCTAATTGTGTATATTCATAGACATACTTGTTTACTAATACTGTTCTTGATAATAATTTCACCTATTATTGTTATTTTTCGTTCATGAGGTTGGCAAACTTTCATCAGAGACTGCGAAACAATAAATAACTATTTTTTATGATCAGTTGATGTGTAAACTGTGCCGCACTCTCCTGTGCACTCAGTGATCAGTACTGTAGTTTAAATGTGACTAAATCTTGGTGGCAAGCAAATATTTGGTTGATTCAAATTTTACACGCGTGTTTCATCATAAACAAACAAGAACACTGTTGAATGTACCAAACCTCTTTCTTTGTGTAGCACCTCAGGTGTTCCCCGCGATGGCCACACCAGCTTCCGGACTGAAAGCCCAAAACTCATTATGGCCGGAGTATTCCCACTTGTGTTCTATCCTCCACATGTCAATGTCTGTTTCATTCATAAAACCAAATAATTGGATAGGGTTACGCATGAGGGAATCAAATAACAAATAACTGGAACGGAGATATTCAAGATCAAAGTCTGCAGCGTCAGAATAAACCTTGTAGAAACAAACTTTTTCTGGTCTCTTATTTTTATTCAAATATTATGATATAAGAGCCCATGGTACATAAAGAAATGCTAAATGTATCTGTTAGAAACATTAGGATGCTCGATGCCAATAAGAAATAATAAAATAATCAGCAATCCTGCAGAACGGTTTTATCCAACTTTCTGAGCAAAATGTTTCCCCAACGACCTATTTTTGAGGCGGTATTTCTGACGCCGTAATTTTGCTAATTTAATTACGGCGGAAGAAATTACGCTTAGCGCATATGGCATTTTTGGAATACTGTTTTCTCATAAAGTAGGCAAATAGCATTATCTAGGATTGTTGTTTTGCTGTTTTTCGAAATCGACTTCTGTAAACCTATATAATTCATTGACACTTATAAGCGTTTCTTTATCTGCCATGGGCCCTTGATACTTGTGTGTTTTCTTGGATATACTTCGTATCAACTATCTCAAAATAAATGACTTTGTGAACTGATTCCATTCAGCATGACTCCATCTGATCGTAAGCTCTAATTGAAAAAAAAATCTGCAGCGGCTATGGCGCTAGCCTCCAATCAATGCTATCATGGATCGATTACCAACGATGTTGACTTGGTGTTTTACATGAGCTAGTCTGGCCGAACGATGACTTATCTGGCGTATTTTCTTGGGGCTCTCGGATTTCACCAGGCTCTTCATTTTGCTTCTAACATTCACCGGCTGCTCCATAGTATCACCTCACCTCAGATCACCCATAGTAGCTATGAAAAACGCGCGGTTAAGCGCCTTATATACACGTTTCGCAAAATGGCCTAATATTGGTGGGCATAAATATTTTGGACAATAATACGCACAAACACTACCTGAGACAATACATAATGCCCCTTTAATGATATATATATATAAATATATATATATATATATATATATATATATAATGTATGTGTGTGTCTGTGTATGTAATCAGGTAGAAAGGCTTAACCTCTCATAGTTAGCGAGGCTATTAGAGGCGGAAACATTGACTACACACGAAAGAAAAGGGCAACCAAATGTGTAAAAAGTACACCATCTTGCCAACGTCCGGAACGAACCCAGAAGTCTCCTGCGTCCGAGTGAAACACGCAGCCATATTGGACAAAATTGTATTCTCAAACCATGTTTATAACCTGTTTGTATTTTAACGCGTGACATGAAAATTCTGTAAATATTTCGTATAATAATTATGTTTTCTTATGATATGTTTTTGTGGTCGCGGTGGTGAAGTGGACAGGTAACTCGCCATCAACGACAGCGATCTGGATTCGATCGCTATCTGGGTTGTCCGGACATTCTCATGCAGGAAACGTGACGTACGTTGGAGTTGGCTGGCGGGTTTTCTCTGGTGTCTCCCATTTTCTCTACACCTGCATATCGCAGCTACTCCGTCTCCATCTCATTTCATAATCATCCGTTCTTCAGGCTGGCTGGGCGAAGATAACGTTTATGTTTATAGACCTGGTGTTCCTGCATTCACTTTGGCCCAGGAGTGTACATAAGAGGAGGGCTGAAGGAGATGCTGTCCCCAAGCCCTAAAATAATATTTTTTTGTGTGTTTTATATGTCTGAAAAGTGTTCACAAAAGTATAGAAGAAAATTGTTCACCGAAGGAAATAACATTTTAAAAGATTACAATTCCCACTTATTGTATATTACTTATTTAGGTTCAAAAAACGCTTGAATAGCACACTTTTTCTATTGCATTCCCCTCCCAGTGGTGTCAGCGAAATATTTTATATGGAATTTTTTTTTTTAAACATTGGTTATGGGAAGTAGGTTTCACCGTATTATTAAGTGGAATAGGTACCTCTGCATTAAGTATCGCTATATCAGGAGCTACTAATTGTATACATGTTAATTTGTAAAATCAATCAATTTGGATGAAACTTTTAAAAATGCCTCTTTATTATACATTTAATTTTTTTTTACGTTTATTGTAACAAATATTTTTCTAAGAGCCATGCATTGATAAACGTACTCATATAAACATTTATTAAGTTGGTATTAAGCACAAGGTTCAAATTCCCCGTACCCTCCAAATAAACTCTTGCATTTTCCCCCGCAAGCAGCCTATTCTCTCATATGTAGTGACCCATCATGAAGTTAGACAGTTGACACACAGTTACTGTTTTCACGTTATGTTATTCAACTTTGCTATAGGTGGTTAGCTGTAAAGTGAGCACTTTTGAAGTCCACAATGTCTAAAATAATAACAAAAAAAATTATTGTTTATTATGAATTCAGATGCTAACATTCGAGTTCATTACAGTTTATACTCATTAACGATAATTAAGATTGTTTCGTTTACATTACAAATATCCAGGAAACTATTCATTATCTAAAAGTAAAATTATAACTAATATTATAAAATTGCTCACTTTATCCCGAACTGCCATTAAATAAGATTTTATTGACGCGATTACTTTAATTTAACGGATAATCTGCGCTACAAAATAAATCTGAAAATGTAGCAAAACTATGTATCACAGTTTTTTAAAAGTTTACATTTTATTCATTCAGATTGAATGCCGTAATTTGTGTGAAACGCTCGGTACACAAACTTTAGTTTAGAAGGTTTTGTTTATAATAGCTTTTGAAAACAACTCTACTATTGTTCTTCAGTTCACTTCGCCGGAGGCTGAAACTGTATTTAAACCGTTTCCTTTCCCAGACGTGACACACATGCCGAGAACTTAAAACGTATGTCAGAACCGCAAATGTAAATCAAGATCTTCTGTCACCTCTCTCCTTTCTGCGTGACGTAAGATAAACACGCAAACCTTCCAGAGAGCTTAGTCACGTGTAGTAATCACTGGCTCGCACTCAGGAGGTCGTAGGTTCAACCCCGCCTCGCTGCTCTTGGACTTTATTTCTAGTGTCTATTACACTTTAATTCGTCCGACCTCAAAAAAGTTTTCTAGTTAGACGCGTGTGTAAAGCACACTTGTGTCCAGTTTCTAGATGTACGTTCAAGTTATAACACCCAAGCTGTACACCGATACCACTTATAATATTAGTGTTTAGTAAAACTAGTTAAAATAAAATAAGTCATTATTCCACTTACACGTTTTTTGGAAATAATGGTTGGAGAAAGCGTTTATGTTAGTAGTAGTTTAAAATTGCACTTGTTCGATCGAAATCGAAGATATATTTTAATGATAACATAAAACTGCTTTCTTTTTTCTGGGAAGTATAATTTACTAAATAACTTGCGAAATAAATTACTGTAGTGATTACTATAATCACTTAAGAGACAAACGATTATAACTTCTTCTATGAAAGCGCATACAACAAAAAATTAATAAAACTTAAAGTTTCAATGAAACGTTATTCCATGTTAATTTATAATATTGTGTTTACATTCACTGGTTCCTAAGAAATTGAATATAAAGCAATGTATAAGAGGACCCCATTTTGAAAACAAGAGCCTTATAGACATACGTTTTCTCGATTAATTTTATCTACCACGAATAGGACCGCAAACCAAGTAATTGGAAAACAAATTCTGTCGTCTCGAAACGTTACATTAAAAGTTTAATTTTTCCGATGTTGGCAGCTTTCCAAGTCTCAGATAAAATATGCAGTGTATTAGTGCATTAGATTCTTGCATAACGTTTTTCCAACAAATTAAGTTAGAATGTAAATTTTGGAAAATATTTGGTTTCATTTTTTGCTCACCTATAGAGACGTTTAAATTGTTCATTTAAAAACAGCAAATAATTGGAAAACAACAATTCAGTTAGCTGTATGGACAAATGGTATGGTGAAAACCAACAGTCAATCTTCATCATTTTGAAATTTTTTTAGGTTATTCAGCTTTTTCTGACATCGACAACCGATCATATGTATCTGTATACACAGAGAAAATCGTCTGGTAGAATCAACCGTATATAACTTGAACGTTTATGGACAAACAACAGTGCAAATGTTGAATCAACTAAATATATGGTTGCCTGACAGATTTTGTTCTTTCAACGGAAAGGTTTAGTTAAACATTCATTTTGTTAGACCTAGGAAACCAATTTTTACGCGTTATACAGATTTTTCTACCAACAAAATTATTGTTGGATAAAATAAATATTTGTTTCAGCACATACAAAGTTATGAATGCTTAACTGTAGCTTACCTTGTTCTCTATGTAATATCTTGAAAAGTTCATATTAGTGTATAAAACCTTATTCTTCATTTCAACCGTTTTTGAAAGAACTACTCTTACGAGGTAAATTTAACTATCCTTGAAAGAATTTAGAATATTTCAACCACTCTAAATATTTGTATAGAAATCTTATTAATGTACCTTACGGACAAACCTTTTTACTTTCATCTTTTCTTTGAAAAAGTACAAAAAATTCTGACAGTGTTATGTTGTATACCATTAATTTACTGCCACAAAATCCAAGCAGTGGAAAATTTTTTTAGAAATGTTTAACACCGGTATAAAACCTTAAGCCATGTACAGGCATGAAAATTTTGCTTTGAAGATCAAATACAAGATAAAACAGTAAACTGCATTATTTTTGTGATGACGTTTGGTTCATAAAACATAACAATCTGCTGATCCGTAATCAAGAAGGTGGAAAGCTACAGCTGTAGAGCATCGCTTCTAAAGACTGAGCTTGATCATCAGACGCCATATTGGACTAATTAAATTTTTTTTATAATTTTTGGATAAATTTTTGTATGTTAAGAGACGACAGAACGTAGAAAATGACTTCGATAACAGTTCACAAAAAAAAAATTTAAAAAATCATTTTATTAATTTGGTTTGCATGACAGAAAGAGAACTTTTAAAAACGTTCTTTCGGCAATTCTACTGAACTGAAAATATTATATTATTGTACATTTAAATTGTTAACCAAGTTCTATCCTACGCCCTATGATAGTCAAAAGTACAAAATTTAACCACAAACCAAATATGTGTCAAAAATTAAATTGATCCAATATGCATCCCAGTAAAACAATTTTGTACTTTAAAATACTGCAGCAAAAAAAAGTCCCACAACATCAATATTGTGTTAATTTTCCAATTACCAATATGGATGAGTGGAATAAATGATTATCAGTAGATTGTACGATGTCAAATAATGTAACTTTCGGCGGCCGGTCATATTTTACGAACTATTTTGTACTTTTACAAAAAAAATCATGAAACCTGGATGCCAACCTTTTGTGTCACTTCAAACGATTGTAGTAAAATGTACAAGTAATAAGTTGCGAATATACTAATACCATTGTAAATATACAAAACACGTTTGTAAGCAGTGGCGACTCGTAGTTAGTTGCCAGGTAGGGCGCTATGCGCTAATTGACGCTACAGCAACTAACACGCTGGTGTATAGGTACCGCTTATTACTGACAGCTAACAACACAATAAGAAGTCAGTAGATATGGTCATCGGTATACGGTGGCACGTTCACAGGAGTCTACAAGTTCTCAGAAACTTGTGCCCTCCCTGGCAACAACACTCAAGCCGTCACTGTTTGTAAGAATGCAAAACGTTGTTTTAAAAGTATAAGCATATTGTGTATTTAGCCTACAAACATTCGCTGTAAATTTTACAGTCATTTTTTTATACTTTGGAAACTGTTTTACAAAACTTTTTTTTTTCATTTGGACGGCGGTTATTCCGTCGTAATTATGGCGTCACACCACAAATAAATCTGCTTGTTAGGACACGCCTCATAGCGTCACGCAGACATCATTGTCAAGGCACATATAAGCAAATCCATTGCAGGGTGAGGGGAGGGAGGTAAATTCGCCTTCCCGACGCGATGACGTGCATAATGGCGGCTGTGACCTCACGCGCACCTACCTAAGTATAATAGTGGAGCCGTGTTACGTGACTGCCGAGCTGAAAGACCTTCCTGGTGATAAATGCCGGGGTAATCTCCCTCGCGCATCCTTCATGTGTCTGTCCTTCTGGATGACGTGACAGGCGATTAGTCATATAAAAAGGCTAAAGGGCAGTGAATACTCCTGATTGTAACTGGCTCGATGCTCGCATTGTGAGTCATGCCTTGAATGAGTCTTGGGTCAAGATTTTCCCTATGACCTATTCCTAAACGCAACTCTGAAAACTATTTATGGATGGAAATGATAGCCGTGCTTAGCGGTGTATAGGGGAAGGGTTCTTCACCTAACACATGAATTTTTGAAGACACGAATAATCGGAAAAATGTGTATGATGAACATGAAATAATCGGTACCGTATTATATTCCTATGTTCATAATTTTTTAAATATAAATACGTTACTTATACGTGTACCATAGTTTTACTCGATTAAAATACGATATATATATATATATATATATATATATATATATATATATATATATATTTATGGCCAGGGAGGGGGGGGGGTTAAATGTTCAGCTGAGAAAGTGCACAAAATTTTATATTTTACACTTTATTACTCGCTCAGTTTATGAGACTGCACGGCGCAGAATGTCACCTTCGTCATTGAATTACCATGAATTTAAACTCTGTTGGTTACCATCTCAACATGTAAACCCTAAACATCTTAGGCCCACATTAAGAGACCTGTAACGAAGGATTATATATTAGCCTTATTACTGTTATATGATCGTGACATTTCAATTGTAATATTAGCTGGTAGCTGGCAATTTGTGAGGTTTACTTCTTAATTTCACTGTTTAATAACTACCTTACGGGCTATTCGCCGTAAAATAAGCACCGTTAGGCTACTGCCTGTTTCTATACTATTTCAGGAAATTTACGTATATCCGCCCTTTATTACTATAAACATAGTAGTGTTAGCAGCATTCACAGTGAATACATTTCGCCGCACTGGAAATTTAACATTTGAGGCCACAATAAAGTAAACAATTTTCTTTTATGATAATACGGTCTTAAAAAGTTCTCATTATGATGTGTATGTATATATACATATTTATACATTTATGTATACATATATGCATACATATATATACGTATACATACATATACATATATACGTATGTATACACATATACATACCTATACATGCATATACATACATATATATACATATATACACATTCATATATATATATATAAATATACATACATATATACACATTCACATATGCATATGCATATATATATATATGGCAATGAAGTGGCAAAATAATCAAAAGTTATTTTGACACAGTTGCCCATTATACTACCATAAATATATATTTTCACTTTCATGGTAGTTGGTTAACTTAGTTTGCAATTTACGAAACTACAGAATAACTTGTTAAATATCTATTATTGACCACATAAAATATTTAATTAAACATATATTGACTTCTGCACCACGAGGAGGCAATTTTCGTACATTATCACTATTTTGAAGGGGTGAAGAGAGTAGGTAAAGAATCGTCAGAGATATTCGGCTACAGCCTTTCTTAATGCAACGGCTGACAAGGATGTAGACATTGTTGTTAAATAAACGAGTTAATGTTGTTATTAAAAGAGCAATTTGGTCAGATCGTCACTCAGCAGAGACCCTTAAATTGTGAATGCGGTCACAACTTGTTAAAGAAATAAGTTAATATTGTCATAAAGAGCGTTATAAAGTGTAATTAATAAAATATTCTAATTAATAACAATTCGTAATCATTCAGTTTTGTAGAAATATTTATGTGTTTAATTGGGTTACAAAACCAAAATTTTCTATGACATTTTCAGCTCTTTGAGCAAACATTCATTTCATTAAGAAATTCCAATTAACCTGCATACGTGACTAGATTGTGCTCGCAAAGTTAGCGGTTGGGCTTTAATTAACTCTAATAAATAATTTATGTGATCAAGAATTCCGCGTTTTGATAAATACGTATTCGTAAAATTTCGTTTCAGTACGTTTTGGACTTTGTCACCTTAAGGACATTAACAATTCCTGGTGTACTTAGTAATCCTGCTACTTCTTGTGTGTTTAAGAGAGAGTGTGTATATAATATTGTCCCGGCATTTCGTTTCAAAGTTCATTAAATATGTAGGTGCCCCGTTCTGCTTCTGTACCCCATTTTGCTCCCTCAAAAAATATATTACATTTCTTTTTGCGGAAGCCTTCACAGACACACACAACTAACTTTTTTTATCACTAATTCTTTTAGTTCCCCGTTCTGTCCCCCTCCCCCTCCACTCCGGCCTCACGTAAAGTTATTTTTTTCTAGAAGTCTTCGCATATGCACTCACAACAATTCCACAAACTTTCATCGCAATCTGATGGATGGTATAGGAACGCATACGTTGCAAACAAACATTTTATATGAATAAATAGGTCTATGTAAATGAGGTGAGAATAGAGACGTGCTAGAATGAAAGGGCGGGGGAAGTGAAAGATCCCCGAGAGAAAGATTGCCACATTCGAAAACACCGCGGGGACTAGAACCCGGCTCATTAAAGGTGTTCACGTGGCAAAAATCCGTGACTTTATGTTTTCACGACATAATATTTGTTTAACAGACATTACTTGTAACTACATTTTTATTTGTAAAATTTTTTAACTCTCATAATTTTCCCATAGGGGCATGTCAAAGACAGAATTTGCAAGTACGGTAACATAGGAATAACAAAAGCCAAGTGACTAACTCTAATTTAGTAATTTACACAGAAATTATGTATTATGGGCAATATGCTAAAATATTTAAAACCAGACAACGAAGTCCTTGTGTCTTTATTAAAAATTGCCATAAATGAAGGAAATTGGTCATTATGTTCAGATTTTTTTTTAAGTACAAAGGAATTTTATTGTGTGTTTTTAAACATTTTTGTACATGGCCCATAATACCTCATTTCAGTGTACATTATTTAATTTGAGTACGTTTCTTGGTTTTGTTATTCCTGCGTTTCCGTAACTGTCAAATTCTTACTTTGACATGCCATTATGGGAAAACTATGAGAGCTAAAAAAATGTTTACGAGTGGAAAATGCAGTCACAAGTAACGCATGTGAAACGAACACTATACCGTACAAATATAAAATTGTGCATTTTTGTCACGTGAACGCGCTTAAGGTGAGAGACGAGACG
This sequence comes from Medauroidea extradentata, assembly GCA_003012365.1. Taxonomy (NCBI): domain Eukaryota; kingdom Metazoa; phylum Arthropoda; class Insecta; order Phasmatodea; family Phasmatidae; genus Medauroidea; species Medauroidea extradentata. The sequence goes on from PNEQ01065284.1 coordinate 13,933, forward strand.
AACTCTCTAGCCATTGCGCTCAACTGTGGCGACATTGAAATTTGGATTTCCATAATCCTACAAAGGTTCAACAGAACTTTTTTGGGAAATCGCACCCGCTGATTTCGTTTAGTTAAAGATAGACGATCTTTCATGAAACGTCCTCCACGTGACGCATCGCCCGACCTTCCCGAAACCACGTAGGTTGCCTATCTCCGATATTAGGACACGTCACTGTTCCAACACCTCAGAGATCTGCGACCTTCAATCCTGCAACTGGGAGGCTGTGGCCACTCCCCCCTGTACTCACAAACAAGGCGTGCGTTCAAGTTTAGGCATTGCGTCGTTGTATTGTGCGCAGGAAGACAACGTGTGTAGGGAACACCTGATTATTGCGGGCGTCGTACCATTTTAATACCTACCAGGCGCTCGTGCTTCATGAGTCATGCCAAGGTTCGTATGGGACCATCACTATTTCTAAAATGAGCGCGACACATCAGATTCACAGACATCAAGGTCTCCCTAAGAGAACGAAGGCTGAGTTTAAGACGATATTGGTTGATGTAAATAATGCGGATGTATTTTTTTATTAATATTCTCCAAAGTGTTCGTACAAGATGTCTTCATAAGCAACAATTGAGAAAAACATTGTGTAATACCAAGGCAAATGTGAGCGTTGTTAACTTTCTGCAAAATTGCAAATTATTAGTAAACGTATAAGAGATGTCACGCGGTTTTCTTTAAACAAAGTCGTTGAAATTCGTTTTGTATTTTATGCGAACCACTTCTTTTTCATCAAAATCAAACTAGCAAGAAAAAGTTATTAAGCTGCCGCACTATTTGAAAAGTATGAAATAATTTATTTTACTCTACTCAATAGCTACTTGGAATAGAGAGCTTTATGTATTATTAATTGGGTAATACTTTCTGAATGAAAAGCGAGAGACTTTGCACACCGAAAGTTGACAGTTAACTAGCGTCGAGCGATATGTACTTCAAAATTAATTTACTAACTTGATCAAATCACAATTGAATCCACACAAAAATACTTACCCCCGTTATTAGATCGATGCCACGAAAATGCAGATGCATTGGGTTCGAGATCAACCGACACCGCCGAATCGCTTCTAGTGAGAAAATCACAAAACAGAAACTGGGGGTTCAAGCAGAAAATATAACATCGTGGAAGTCTTTAAGACGACCCTGCAAGTAAAACTATGGGTAGGAAGACTGATTTTATCACGAGAAAACTTGATTGAATGCTGGGTTACAATGTAATGTATTCATTTCGTTACTGGCGCGTGCTTATTTGAATGAGCCAATAATACTTTTGGTGCGCTGCGAATGGACGTCTTTGATTCGTCTGTAAACAGACAATGTCACTCAGTCATCGTGCAATATAGGCGCAAGATTATACACTGATTTGGTGAGTGCACTGGCAAAATTGATTCTCGCGATTTTATACCTCTTACAAAACAAGATTGCATATGGACAAATATTAACTAGCCTGTGTGTCAAATAACGGCGAATGGGCCAAATGCTACACATACTGCAAATCCCGAATCCTGCCTATATATTTACCATTCTATGTCAGTTATATTTCATGTTTCTGTTGTAATGTTTTGTTTTAATATTCTTTTCTGTTTACTGGTTTGTTGTACCTCCCCTTTTCCCCTCTTCCTATTTTGTCGTTGTTTATGATACGTCTTCATATAAAACAAATTTGAAATAGACAAGATAACTGTAGCATATTCCGAATGGATATGTACAAGACTAACAAATTTCTTGAGGTGATTTATTATGTAAAATTATGAGGAAAATAAGTGACAGTATAATAAGTAAGTTAAAAAACCTTGAAAATTGAGCTCTGGAACTGTATTTTACACACTATCATTTGAAATAATAAACCTACAGATATAAATAACCACACATTGCTAAACAAGCGAGAGCGATGAAATGTCACTGGCAAAATACTTATGGATTTCATAAACTACTGTACGCCACCTGTACTTCTTATCGGTAAGAAAGTTATATGTAATACGAACGTGACTTCTCGCCTATTATTTCCATCAAGGCAACATATAACTGATAATTTTACTCTCTCAGTTATTTAAAACAAAGTTCTGAAAATCTTAATTTAACTTAGCTTTGTTTCTAATATGTTACACTCGTAAGTTTGTAAGGGCCAATATTTTCTATGTCATTCTGTTTACATAGTAATGACATAAACATTTTGTACTTGACTTTGAACCAGAAATTACTTTACGAAGGCTGTCAGAACAGTTCATATCCAAAACGTATAAATTACATTATGTCCAGGCTTATTATGAGGCTACTGTTTATAACACGCTGTCATTTGTTTCATGATCTCTATAACACAAGCTGGAGAAATAAAGGCGTTTCTGAGCAAATTAACTTATAGTGTTTTCTCCCGTACAGGACAATGTTTCAACCAAGCAAAGCGTGGCGGAACTAAACAAGACAAGTAATGTTGCGAATTTCATGAGGAGCATTCTTACGTGATGTTGCGCTGTCAGCTGTGTGATATAATGGCAAGCTTGCCAGCCAGCGCCCGTCAGTAATAGCTACCGCACGTATCTTTATGCGTGCTACGTGCTGTGTTGCTCTGTCGAAAGCTCAAAATTGACGCCATGTGTCATTTTCTTATTTTCTTTATTTCTCTCTTGTGTGCTGAGGTTGGTGACATATTCTCCCCCTTCTTACTTCATGCCTTCTTTGTATGTATCTGCACGCGAGACAATGAAAATGGGCGTTCGTCTCGTAGCGAGCCTCCAAGACATGTGTTTCACCATCGCCAAAGTAGGGGCTGAAACGTGTCCACATGCTCGCGCGGGGTTTGCAGTTGCTGTTCGTTCTTCCTTCGGATGGCAACAAAAGTAATTCGTCTGCTGTTCCCGCCTGAAGCTGTCTTCATGCGGAAGGCACGCTTTTGAGCTTAGTACGCCTTTGTTACATGTATAAGCTATTTGTGGTTAAGTCGTGGTCTTTAGTTTCTATTGTTTTGCGATAATTATGTTTTTAAGCTTAAACGAGAGCAGATATCAAAAATATGTCTGGCAGTTTTGTTTAAAATTATTTTGGCTGTGATAGCTTTTGTTTTTTCAGTTAACCAAAATTTTGTTTATTACGTGATTAGCTAAAACCATAGTATTTATCGCCTTGAAAAAATCAGCCAATATAGAGAAGACGATTTTAAACATAACTGCCTGACAGATTTTTTATATCTGCTCTCGTTTAGACGTATAAAATTAATATCGCTAAAAATTTAGAAACTGTATAGCGTATGATCTTTAAAAGATTTTAGCAATGGGGATATATGACAATATGAGTGTTCATGGATATACGACATTGCTATATAAGACCATTGTTTTTCCAGTCGTTACAGTCTGTCTGTTCGTGATTGTCGGACTGTTCGTGTGCCTGAAGACGGGAACAGATTTCAGTTCCCGAAACCTCGCGTCTGTTGTCGTCGGAGAGAACCTGCTATATTCGTCTGTGTTGTTTTCGTTGTGCTGTTTCGCCTACAATATTTTCTGTCGCTGTGTTCATTTGTGTTGTCCTCGTTTTTTGTCCATCATCGTTGTCCTGTTCATATACTTTGTTCTGTCTGATTTTTGTTTTTGTTAGTCTCTATTATCATATACTGACTATATTCATATTCTGGAATTATTTATGTGTGTGTTGACAACGACCATATCTGGCGTTATTTAATTAATCTTTTCGTAATTTTGTTGCATTTTTTATTTATTTTTTTTTGTATTTTTATGTTATTTTGAGTTTATGTGCGACTTGGCAACATTCGCAAGCAATGACGTGTATCCATGAATAGGCCTACTCATCTTGTCACTATATAGCATGACCTTAAGGCGCCCGCCTGCCTGCTTTGTAAACAGCGTTGCAGCGTGCTAGTAGAACTTGTTTATCTTAGAAACTTCTAAACATGTTCCTAATGTGTGGATTTACGAAAAGAAAACACACTTCAAACTATAGTGGAATGGTAGTTTCAAAACATCACGTTAATTAGAAACATTATTTCGTAGCCCCTCAAAAAGGCTAAAAACTGCTTTTTCGCCAAACTGGCGTGCAGTGTTTCGGTACTACTCGTTTTCCAAAGGGACTTAAAGCGGCGACCCTACAATTTTATTTGTAGGAAGTTTTTTCTAAAGTCCAAAGCATGCTTCCAACGCTATGTTTTATGAAACCGGGTGAATTTTTCCAGTTACAACTGTCTAAAAAAAAGCCGTTTTTATCCATTTTGACGAATTTCTAATAATCATTTTGCATATTGAAAATGACAGAAGCCTAGTTTGAACCATGTGTTGTTTTGTAAGTAAACATATTGTGAATAAGTTAAGCTGTTCCGCGTATAAAAGAATAGGCGCGGCACGCTACGAATCTGTTCATGTGTCAGGTGCGTAAGCGCGGTCTACCGCAATTTTCATCACCATGTTTTATTTTTACATTTGTGCCGGTTATTTTTTTATTTTTTTTTTTTTAGACACAAAATGTGACCAAATTTTCCTCTTATAAAATTTTTTTATTTCGCATAGTTTTTGCGTAATGGCTCGTTAAAGCCAAAATTTTCATGTTTCCGTTTTAAAAACAATAAACCTTCTCACTAACCAAATTGAAAAAATTCACAGTGTATAATCATGTTGTAGGCTACAAATTCAACTACAGTTAACCACAAAGTGAAATATTTCTGTACTAAAAATTTATATAATTTTCCAAATTTTAATTTTAAGTTTTAGCATATTTATTTTAATACAAAAAAAATATTTTTTGGTTTTATGTACATGACGTTGTAACCTGCGACGTCTCTATTCACTGTGAATTTTTTCAGTTTGGAATGCCAGTTGGTTTTAGCGTAGATGCAAATTTCGAATTTAACAAGCTATTACGCGAAAACTATGAGAGATTAAAAAATTTCATTAGAGCCAAATTTAGTCACATTTTGTTTCTAAAATAAGAAAAAAAATATCTGGTACAAATCAATAATAAAAAAACATTGTAATTAAATTGCGGTAGGCCGCGCCCTTAAGTGAGCACATTTGAAGAATAGTTTATTATTTTCCTTGTTAAATTGGCCACATGGGTATACGTATTTGGGGTGTTTAAGGCCTATAATCGTGTAAACACACAAGACGCACATCGCGCCTCCCCCATAGCCTCTAAACTGAACTGACGTGCAGGTGAAGTGAGAGCTGAATGTGGCGTGTAGTCTCCTCGCTGACAGCTAATCTATAATACATCCAGTAAAGACTCTATAATTGTATAACGAATGTTAAAGATGAAGATGTTCAGTACCTGCCTTTATCTTTTACAACATTCTGTGCCGAGTTTTTCACACCTGAAAAATAACGCAGGAAACACCAATTTTCGCCAATTCCGGCAGTTACAAAATATGCTTTAATGATAAGTGGGGATCTTTAGATGGGTTTACACACGCGTATCGTTCTTCAAATGCTATTCCTATACATACATTACTCACGTGCTTTGAGAGTTTTCGAATAATCTTGTACCGACCGAAGCTCTGCACACCACTCTTGAGTTACGGCAGAGCTCTTTTCCCGCAACATATACCGAGAGCAGCGTACCGAGGAAGTGCTTATGAGTAAATTGGTAACCTGACATATGTCTTCACATACCGAAATTACCGATTGCTTCAGTTAACCACGATTAACGTTGTTAACTGGCCAAATGCTGCAAGCGTAACGTGAACAAGGGGGAGACGTTACACTGATATACAAGATAATGGAGTCGTTTTTCAAGAAATAAAGAAACTTCGTTGATAGTTCACACCCGTTATGGTATTTTATGAAATTTTTTTTTATAATGCACAAAAATAAAACACAAATATTTCATCATTTCCTTTTAATTTATTTTTATTCACGTTTAGAAATGTGTCTCTACTTCTATACAGTAATATACCCAATGATTATAAAACATTTTAAATTATAATATGGCGTGATTTAAATAAAAGTAAAATATTAGTACAATGTTTTAAATATAGAAGTATATGGAAAAGGTGTCATTCTTTATTTATTGAACTTAGAATACCTATATTATGAGCAGTCGTTTTAGCGTATGTGATCTAGGTATCGTGCTACACGAAAAAAATTTAACGTGTTTAAAACCTACAAATCTTATAAATTATTTAATGTGTATTAATATAATATAACATTTACTGTTATACGTAATCTTTTGCAAAATGTTTGTTTTTGTTTCCGTGTATTAAATATTTAGAACATTTAGAACCTGAAAAAATCTTATATTTCAGTGGGACATGTAAATATTGGCAATTGGGTTTATTTAACGTTTACAGATATCGGGTGTGCAGCATCCATTCTAATCAAAGAAAAATGAGTGCAGTTAGTATATGTTTACTACTCGTAGCTCCATGTACACATAGTTCTCATGAATATATACGTTTGTTCACAAAAAGTTTTTTGAAAATTATTTTCAAAAAAAATTGTTATATTATTGTACGAATACATTTAACTAATAAAAAAATTAACGATAATTCGGAGGTTGTTAGAAATGAAACTGCACCAATGTAACTCGTTCGCAGACGGCCCTCTTACCACTTACACCGTCTCGACACAATAAATCCGTCGAGGTTCATAACTGTATATATAATTAAGAACAATGACTAATTTTTAACAAGTGTTTCTTTGCGTTGAATACACCATTACATTCAAATAAAGTTTCATTCCTATTCTTTTAATATGCTTTGCGGTTGTAGATATAATTTTAATTCATGTTCTGCAGCTGGTATTCTTCTTCAGTTATTTACTGTGGTTTTAGTGTACGAGGTTCTCACAAATATCGGCCATTGGTCATATTTTTAGTGTAAAGACACGAATTAGTGGATGCGTTCGTGTGTGCCAGGTAGATGTTATAATTCACTTGTTTCGCACTTATTTAGCAAATTATTTTTTTTTTGCGTTTAGTGTGTATATATGTGTTTAAATAGGTAACGGACGTTAGCAGTATGGCACGATGAGACATGTCAGTGAGGGGTATCGAACCCATCGATAAATATAACGAGTCTTAACCATTAAATGTTGCTTTCTTAGCTCAAATTTGAGGAAAGGTACAGAAATTTTAAGGAACTCGAACGTATCAGAATCGCATTTTCTAAATGGTAACGAAAGTGTATGTCAACAATTATTATCAATCGGTATCCCTCAGCTAACGAGTTACAGAATACTGCTGTTGGTCAAGCGGCCACCTTTATATAAATACAGAAGTGCGTGAGATATACACAGTATATTTCAAATTTCGCCGCACTTAAAAGTTAACGTATGATGACAGAAGACAATATATTTTTTGCTTATTATTTTTGACATGGCGCTCTTCAATAGTGCTAATTTAGCGAGTACTGTTTTGATATGTTAAATCTCCCAGAGTTGTTCCGTTACTCTGTGTATTCGTATAAGTCTAAGAAAACATAACGTTTCTAATTTAAATCCAAGTACCACGAAAATAACTTCAATCAATTACGTATTTGCTCGTAAATAAAAACAGGCGTTTCCCGTTAGTAAAAAAATTTTTTTTTTCTACTTTATTAATATACCTATATTATCACAATGTTCCACGTCTTTAAAAATTTAATTATCGGTTTTTAGGCTAAGTGTTTTCAATTAATGGTTATGTATACGTCTAATTGCGGCGCAAGAGATCACACTTAGTAAATTCATAATTCAGGGCTTGTTTGCTTATAAATTTGTCAAATAGCGTTATCTAGAAATGTTGTCACTTTTTCCCATGTCATATTTTAAAATCGTTTACAGTTCAATGTGAGTGCTCAGCATTTATTTACATACCACGCACTCTTAAATAATTCTCCCAGAGTTCACCAGGAATGGTTTCAGAAAAGTTAAATCATGAAGGCCAGACCGAGAATGCATCTCGGACACTCTCAAATGCTAGTACAGTGATTCGTCATTACTCCTACTCGCTCGTTGAGATGCCATATCCGGGAGGAGAGGAGAAAGTCGCGTGCTCTTGTTGACGGTCGTGCTGTGTACCCTCGAGGGCGCAGTCCTGATTAGCATGCTCGGCAAGAGCGCTCTTCAGTGACCTCGCATCCTCCGCAACAAGGGTCACAGCCAGTCAACCTGCGCTTGAACTGTGTTGCAGCGACTTGCGAGTATTCATTTTCTGACGAAACTACTTAACATTCAGAACATTTGCTCATCTAGGAAAAGAACACACACTTTAAGCTACTGCTCTATAATTATAAAAATTCAACACGTTTATTAAAAACACTATTTTTCAACCGCTCAAAATGCCTAAAACTGGCTTTCCAGACTGACGTATCTGTGAACATACCAACCGTATTCGAATAACTGAAAAAATATCAGCATGCGCTGGACTTTGAACGACACTTTCCATAGATAACATGTTATCGTCACCGCTTAAAGTCTCATAGGTAATAGAACAACTGTAATCCACTACACGCCAGTTGAGTGACTTGTGCGTTGAGGTGATATTGCTTTACATACGCAGTAGCGGCATTCTTAATGTTCCATCAGTTTTGTGCCGCACACACACAAACTCAGTCTTTTTTAGGGAGCCACCTTAAGTGTGTTCAAGTGCAACGAAGTCATAATTTTATATTTATATGAAATAGTGTTAGTTTAGTAGATGACACTTGTGAGTATAGTTTCTCCTTACAAAACACTTTTAGCTTTCGTAGTTTTCTCATAACGGTGCGACAAAATCAAAATTCGCTTGTTCTGCTGCCATGCAAATAGTGAAAACCAACTGACCTAATTGAATAAAATAGTTCACTGTGATATTACATCTCATGAGCTATGCAATGAAGTATTTATAAGATCTTTCAGTAAAAGTTTAAAAAAAAAAAAAAATTAAAAATGGCAAAAATTCAGGGAAAATGATGAAAATTCAACAGTTTTTTAAAATACAAAAGTGGTTCACAGGAGTTTTTAAAAATGTTTAATTACGTAGCCCATGGCATGTTATTTCACTTACGTAAATCAGCTGGTTTTCATTATTGACATGGCAGCAGAACGTGCCAATTTTGACTCAGCTGATGTCGTCTCTCAGGGACCTACCGGCTCACAAGGTTGAGAGTTTGCCTTTCGGGGTGTGATTCCCAGCCCTCGGGTTACTCCCTAATGAAAGTCTATACTAAAGTACGTTGTAGAAAAATCAAACACTTTAATATTAATCTGAATAGTTCGTTTTGTGATATAGCTGTGTACTGTAGGTGGCGCAAGAAGAACGCACGTATTTGACTTGCATAGTATCAGTGGAGGAAGTGGAATGGCGGGGTGTGGGCCAGTTGTTGTATAGGTTAGGGCGTTCAGTTACAACAGCAATGGCTCCGTGTACCAAGCACCATAGCATTATCGCTGTTGAACATTTCTTCAAAAGTAGGCCTAATGACTGTGATCACAGACCACGCGTTCTTTTTGCGTCACCCTTTCTAAGCATTTTGTAGAACTCGGAAATAGTATTACCGTTGATCATTATGTTTTGAAACTACGTAAAACATATTCTCCAAAATGTTCTTTCTCTTCGTTGACAGGTACACTGTAGTAAACACGTACAAAAGTTAAAAAATATAAGTTTTTTTTTTTTACTCGCTGCAGCGCAGTTATATGTTCTTCAGGATAGAGCGAGTACGTTTGAATTCATAATTAATTTATTTTCTTTTCAAATAATTTATAGTTTCCGGCTACATTTTATGTAAAAAATCACCCTTAGTATCAACCAAAGTGTATAGCTTGTGAGTTAATGTCAGAAGTAACTGTATACAGGATGTATCAGTACAGCGGTTACGAAATTTCAGAAGAGATAGAGTACAGACGATGGGAAGTCACATAGCAATGCATTGTGAGAAACTCTTTCCTGTGACACAATACACAAATGACACGAACAAGCGGATAAAACATGTTTATCAATCCTAATACAGCAAAAATTCTGGGAAGTCTTTGGCTAGTGATGACGATCGTAGTCTATGTTCTTTTTCTTAGTTTTTTGCTGTATTTAGAATAATAAACGTGTTTTATTCACTTGATCGTGTCCTTCCTTTGTTAAGTTTTGTGTCGTCACTACCGCGCCAGGAAAGTGTTTCCGAACATGCATTGCTATGTGATTTCCCATCGTCTGGATGTCCTCTATCTCTCCTGAAAGCTTCTAATCTATATACTGATACACCCTGAGCGTATTAAGTCAATTTCTGTTCTAGAAAAAACGGTCATCGAAAGTGGTAACTTTATCGCAAACCAGCTTATAATAAACGGACGTGTACTGTGGCTGGAAATATTTTGGAAGACCGAAGTGTAATGAATCCTTAACAGTAAGACCAACGCAGATACGCACAAAAGATACGTAATAACCAGAACACTCAATAAACTAACGTGCGCGCAGTATTTCCGTTTTACGTTTGCCTCTAGGATACCTTCGGCTGTAACACGGTCATTTTATACACGAAGGAAAATATTTGTTTTTATCCCAGTGATATTATAAAATATCCTCAGTTGGAGTATTCCTCCTTGAAAATTATGGCGAAAATTCGATTTGGGCTGCATTCGCCTTCAAGAAATAAAAATAAACAAGGAAAGACATACATTACCATTCAAACATGATAACAAAGTGTAACTTCACTAAAATATCATAGTTACTTATGGGTGAAAAGTGTGTATATTTTTAACCGACTTCAAAAAAGATGTTATCAATTTGGCTGTACTTTTTTATGTTTGTAGTTTATAAACCTATTTGGAATTTTTTTTTTTGGAAAGGGGTTATTTGCAAGTAGGCAGGGAATTCCTCAAAATCGAATAGGAGTGAGTAAGAGATTTTGGTAAGCGCTTAAGGGGTATTGATCCCTACCACCTTGGATTTATCTGTTTCTTCTCGATAACTTCTGTTCCACTCGATGTATAAAAACTTATACAAACTTAATCGATTTTCAGTAATTGCTGGAACCATAATATATTCATTATTTTGCAACGAGAAACAGCTGAAAACGAAAAAAATACTTTATTTACGGGAGCGACTACAGAGGCCGCAACATTAACAATGCCATATGGACTCCAAAAAGTGAACGAAACAATCAACTATGCCTTGTCAGCGTGAAAAAAGTAAAACAATGTGTCTATTCCCTTTTTAACACGCTTTTATTAGCTTCAGTTGTATCTATGTATGTAACGGAATCTTTAAACTTAATTTCCACCTTTTTAGATGCGTCCGAATAAATTAAAAATTTGCAAACTTATAGAGGACCGATGACAATACAATAATTTAAAAAAATTATCCTAGTATCCTGGCCAGGATCACCAGGATAAAATAAAATGTGTTTTCGCTAAATTCTCGATAACTCTTCAGCCTGATGAGATATTTTTATTATTTTTACTTTAAAACATTGTCTAATCAAACACATATTCAATATGTTTTCGATTTTTCGAAATTCGGAAATTAAGGAGGTGAAAAGCCGTTTAATGAGTTTTCAAAAACTTCTCTGTTTCTCGTAAACCACTTAAGATATCAAGGTGATTTTATCTTTAAAATGAAGCTTACATAAATGTCTAAAAAGTAATTTCAGGATATTTCAAAATTTATCCTTGATAGATGGTAAAAAAATTAAACGTGTTAGCGTCTAATCATCCGTATCAACTAAACTATTTAAGCTATTGAGATGGTTTTTGCCTTAACACGAAGTTTACGTAAATAATTAAAAAGTAATTTAAGGATTTTTCAATATTATTCGTTCTCGAAAGCCGGCAAAAAAATAAATAAAACGTATTTCCAATTAATCATCCGTATCTTCCAAACCAATTGAGGTATCGAGATTTTTTTTCGATAAGAATGAAGCTTATGTAAATATCTAAATACGAAATTCACGATTTTATGAGATTCGAAAATGAAGGATTTGAAAATCAGTAAAATGTTACAGTCTCTCAAAACGTCAGAATTACCTTGGAGATATAATTCAAAAGTTATTTATTTTTGCCATCTCATTAAAACGCTTTTATTATTTTATCTTTGGACAAAATTTCCTCCTACTTGGAGACGTCCGAATAAATTAAATATTTGCACACTTACATATAAATCTCAGATAATATGATACAATTTTCATGTTGTACCTCAATTAATAATGTTATGTATATGTTTAATATACGTTTGTGTGTTGTTTTTATATGATATAACTAAAAGTCTAGTGTCCTAGTTACCTGCAATGAAATTTAACTTCGTTTAAAGACTGAAAATGCAAAAAATATTAATTTTTTCAACTTAAAATTGATATGGTTTTAAAAAATTTTTAAATTACTTTAACGATCAATCGAACTAAAAAGTAAAAATAATTAATAGTTTAAAAAACTAAAATACACGCTTAAATAGAAAACCACACTAAAAATCATAAAATAATTTCATTAAGTTTTAAATAAGAATAGAGTAATTTTAAAAAAAAATTCATCTATCGTATAAAAGCGTGGGGTGCTTTCTCATACATATGAAGTCATGATATTGTTCACAGCATTTTGATTGTTCCACATTTACTTCCCTGGCGGCTCAACGGTATTGCGTATCATAATTTTCTGCAACACATCTTCCCAGTTTTGCTAGATAATGGACCACTAGCCATCAGGTTCAACAAATGGTTTCTGCATGACTGTACCCTAGCCCACGACACACATTCTGTGCGACATCTGTACATCTTTCCTGAACGCCCGGAGTGTTGATCGTTATGGTCTGGCCCGCCTGGCCCACTCGTTCCACGGATCTCAACTGTTGATAATATTTTATTGACAGAATATTAGGTTGGACGTTGTGGTATGGCTGCCTGGTAATCACGTGTGCCTCGATGTCAACTGTTGTAGGTATTATATCCACAGAATATTAGTAAAAGTAGAGTCATGAGAAAATAAAACCTAATCGAGAAACTAAAATGTTTCAATTAATTTGTTTTAATGTATTGACGTTTCAGTTCCTCAATAAAATCAAATACCTTACAAACTAATACCGGACACGTCTATGCTAATTACGCAAGCAAAAAGGCGAACAATAACCTAGCGGTATAGTGGGCTACTAATGCATGTTTCGGTATTATTTTTGCTTAATTATTACAATTTATTGTTTCAACATGCATTGTATAAGATTTATATTACTGTACTGATATATTTCTTTTTCTGCATTCAATGAACATATTCCATTGAGACAATTTTCCCCAAAATTTCTATGTTGGCATCGTACATCTGAAAACCATCAAATGTAGTGTGCTACTCTCTGGTGGCCTAGTGCGTTATCACAATAAGAAATTCTCGCAAAAGCGCTCAAACTGTCCGGTATTGGTATATAGTGTATTTTGTAAAATTAAATTAAATATTCATGTTTCATAATTGGGTTTTTTATTTCTCTCTATTGACACCAAAGATAAAATACACACGACTCTAACCACAGTGTTGCAAAAGAAAATAGAGGCAAGCTTTACCTTTGAGTCGTCAAGGGTAAGAAATGTGGTCTATTTAAATCTTAATAGTAAATATTGGGTAGAGGGAACGTGCGATAAACAGTTATATATTAATCTGTGTGTTCAACACGTGTCACATGACTACAGTGAAATATACGCGGGAGATTTGAAATTTCACCAAGACAGAAGACGAAATTTCTTAGTAATCACAAGTAATGTTCGTTTTTACTTCAGAGAATGAGAATACACGCACATTCAGGGGAGTATGTCACAATTTTCACACAGTGTAATTGTGTGCTTATATCAAAATTACAAATGTAAACAATGCTCAGAACACATTTTTTTTTACCCATCTGATTTTCGTAAAAAGTAAATATTGGCTATGTATTTACAATTAGGTTTTGAATCGATCGCATAGTGACGCTATACGAATTAGTAAGCATTCTAGAAGCCACACCACTAATTTCATCAAGCTCAGTTGCTTCTTTAAGTCGGATAAAGTCTATAAATAATATGAAACACTCGAGGCATGTTGAAAACATACTTTTGTGACTTCATGCGCCCTCTACTGTTTATTACCTCTATGATTTAAACTGTTGTGAACAATATCATGACTTCATATGTATAAGAAAAGCACCCCACACTTTTATACGATAGAATGAATTTTTTTACAATTACTCTCTTATTTAAAACTTAATGAAATTATTTTATGATTTTTAGTGTGGTTTTCTATTTAAGCGTGTATTTTAGTTTTTTAAACTATAAATTATTTGTAAGCAAAACCGTAAAACCGATCTGGCAGGGATCAATCCCCCTTAACAACAAGGTCTTTAGCACTGGTGAGGAATGACATAAGATATGGAGCGGCGCCGGAATGAAGGGTGGGGGAAACGGAAGATACCCGAGAAAACTCCCCGACCAGCGGTATCGTCCGGCACAATTCCTACATGCGAAAATCTGGGAACTGACGCTGCCGGGAAAAATCGAATACGAAATGTATAGTGATTAAGATATTGGTACGTTTATGACAATCCAAGACTTGGTAGGTGGTAAAAGACGTTTTGAAGT
>PNEQ01065284.1:28544-88502 GCA_003012365.1 Medauroidea extradentata
AAAAAAATAAAAAAAAAAAAAAAAAAAAAAAAAAAAAAGGAATACCGACATCAAAAAATTACTTTTAAAAATGCACTAAAAATTAAAAAATATAATTACGTTATTTTCGACTACTTAGAATACAATCAATTTATTAGGACAGTCACATACAATAATTGTTAGATTTGGTGTCGGTGCTAGCCAAGCTTTTAAGAATTTTCACAAAATTTCCTAAGATTGACTAAGTTTTTAACTTACGTTATTAATCACGTAGTAATACATAATTAAACCAGGTGCTCCCCTCCCAGCCACGCTGTATACACCCGCCGCTGCGCCCCGTGCTGTACAACACCGCGCGGCTGCTTTTTTTTTTAGTGTCGATTAAGAAATACTTAGTTGCAGTTTACGTTAAATTTCATTAAATTATGTGTAAACCGACGCTAAATCGTTACAAGTTAATTAACCTTGGTAGGCACCGACTCCATAAATAACAATATTTGTATATTACAGACCTAATAAGTTTATTATATTTTAAGTAGTCTAAAAATAACGTAATTATTATTTTTTAATTTTACTGAATGTTTTTAGAGTAGTTTTTCTTTTATGGTAAAAATTTTGTATTATGTGTTGCAGTATAAGGCATAATTGATAATACAAATGGTAAAATGGACATTGACATGAAAGGTTTATTTTAGAACAGTGAATATCAAGCCTAACTTTTATTGCTTTACTTGGGTGGTTTTTGCGACATTCTTTTAAATAACTGAAACACATGTACCAATTTCCTGAGAGCACGGCGCACATACAATATAAAATACAGCTCTCGTTGCCTATACATCTGGTGTCCTGTCATTGTCACAGCACACAGTTGTGTAAATTTTTTCAGATAAACGGTGCATTCTAGGTACTTGCAACAAGAGGTCAATTTTCATCCCTTACGATGTACTGATCGATTAGACAACATGAAATGTTCACAATACCTAACCGCAAAGTGATTTTATGCCACATGATAGTGGCCACCCGTACTATGTTCATGAACGGGAAAGATTTTAAGGCTGAATTTTTTACAAGTTTAAGATATTAGTAATATGTAAAAATCAGTCACGGAATCGTAACTTAACATCTAACCATTATTGATATTTGAACAAAATACTATTTTTTAAACTCGATTTCTAAGGGCTCATAAATGCCTTAATATTCAGTTGTGATGAAAGAGGCTCACATAATGTCGCCGTACTTTTTCACAAGGAATTGCCTCCCGTGGTTTGGGCTGTTAATTTTCTTACATCCTGCATATATACAAACATGTAAACCATGTACTGCGGACTTCGCGTTTACCAAAATAATTACCAAATATATAATACGTACGTTTTCTTTTAGAATTTCCGACGTCTTAAAACCCTAAACAGCATTACAGGCATTCACAGAGATCTGGTGATCGACGAGATATGGTAACGTGAATGAAATAACCTACCCTACTCCAAATCGTATGACTTTTAAAACTCCCGAAGTGGATCCATTAAGACGTTATTCGTTTGGCAATGATTCCTCATTTAAACGTCTATTTAAAAGCTAGGTAGCAGACTCCTTAAGGGTGCCGCCTACCCGCGCGTGAGAGGTTCAAAAGTGACGGAGCAGTAAGGTCGACCTTGAAGCGCGCATCAAATACCGCGTCGCGTCAACGAACCAAGCGCTGAGCTAGCGTGCAAGCTTTCCGCCGTACAGTTTTTACTATGGGACACTTAGCGGTGACCACGTAATTTTATTGGTGGAAAGCATGCAATTAATTTCAGTGCAGGTCGCAATCTGAGTTTCACATACATCCGGTTAGTATATTTTGAAGTACGGCAGCCTGAAAAAAAACCGTTTTTAGCCATGTTGGAGGGCTTAGAAACAGCGTTTTTAATGAACGCGGCGTCTTAAAAATGAGGTTCCGACCTTGTCTGAAGTTTGTTTCCTTTTAGTATGTTGGCACAATGGGCACACGTGGAATATTTTCGTAGAAAAAAATCTGTTTACGAACACACTGCAATGCATTTGTAGCGTGATGTAGGCGGCCTCCTTAATAAGTGTTAAAATACTGAACGTCCGTTCAGTTACCTGCTCTCGTCGCTCGACTTTGATGCCCAGGTTTACAGGATCACAATGCTCTGTCACATCCTCTGTTTTAGACTCTTGTAATTTCCTTATTACATGATTAAGGTCACTAGCCGTAAATGTCTCGTGTTACTAGTTCGACCTCACACTCCGTTGGGCAGGATTTTTTTTTAATTTATAAATACAATCATTGTTACTTGTGACAGTAAATTATTCACTGTCTACATATACCAACTAACTCGTTTTGTAAGTTCCCTAATAAAAATTTTGCTTCACTAATGTAATACCTGGTTTCTGTAATGGTTAGGATGCACTCATTGGACTTAAGCGATTTACGTTAAATTATCAGACGGGTTACCTGGATGTACGAATTTGTAAAACTTAGTGAACATTGCCATAAACTTGTGGGTTTTAATTTAATTGTGCAGTTTCCTTGCCCAGAGAGTGCAGCTGATCTAGAGTACTAGCACATACTTTTACATCAACTGTGTAAAAAATGATAAATCCGTCGCAACAATGTTGTTGAAACAAGCCTAATAGTTATGTTGCACGCCTTGCAGAGAAGTCGCATGGTCTGCATATGCATCAGGCGTTACAAAAATACATTGATTTTATATATACAATTTTCTTGAAAACGGCTAACTCGCCTAGCAACTTTTGACAAGACGACGGTGTTTTTACTAACCTTCCGTGCGTATTTAATACTCTGCAGTAGAACATGAATTACAGTGAAGTGTTTTGACGTTAAATGCATAAGAATAGTAGCGTGCCCCAACTGAACAAAGCTGGACCAATTACATCACCAAACTAAATTTCTGAGATGAAGTAAAGCCAATTATAAGATACTGTGCAAAGTTTCGTTATTTAAAATTAAGTAGTTTTTTTAATGTAAATAAAATGTAATTTGAAAGCTATTCTCAGGTTAGCTTTACTATCACAATTTTCACTTTAGGACAAATTGAAAACACATTTTCGACATGGTTTTTATGAGTTATCATCACATGAAATTGATACTCTCTGTTCTGACTCACTCTGTATAAATTAATACGTTTTAAAAAAAATTTCAGTCAAATGTGGTAATTTTTTTAAATAAGTGAAACTACGCAATAACTGTCAGTTATTTGTTGTCTCCAAATGGTCCCTAGTTTCACTGGGATTAATTAATTGCACAGAGTTTTGCTAGATATTTGCATTTAAATAGCATTTGGTTTAATACTTTTATACCTGTAATATTCTAGTTAATTGTAAAATGATAATGAAAATCACTATAAATATAAACGTCGATAAATCTACTAAATTTTTCTAAATATGGAAATTTTAGAAATTTTCATTTGACGAAATAATTTTAATGTCTGACTCTTTTTTACTAATGAAGGATTATTTTTGAGAAACTTCTTCCATACCATATTCACTCAACGGATAAATTGAAAGTACTTTTGAGCAATTTTTTATAATCTATGGCCAAACTAAATTAATGCTCTTTAAGATAAATCATTATGTATTTTACTTCTGAATGGATTAGACTTAATTGAAGCTATTCTGTAGTTATACTTTTGGGTATCCAGTACTTATCATTCCACCGTATACTTTGCCATTTAACATTTTTGTATATCATAGAGGTAATATATAGTAGAGGGAACATGACGTCACAAATGTGTGTCCAACATGATCTCGAGAGTTTGGTGTCGTTTATTTACGTTTTATTGGCGTAAAAACGCAACCGTGTTGAAACTCATGGCGTACCTTCCAGAATATATATTTAGTCATGTGGTGTCACCAAAATCTCAGTTCAAAAACCTTATAGTAAGTATGTAGCTAATATTTACTTTTTACTAAAAACAGCTGGGTTAAGGAAAACAGTAACGTGGCAGACGTTGTTTACATTTGTCGTTCTGAAATTTCTACGCAATTATACTATGCGATAATGTGGTAGTATGCTCTCCTTAGTTCATAAATTCATAAGGTACCAAAATAACCCAACATAGTTGTGATTACTAAGCAATTATTATCTTTGTTCTCAATGTTATTTCAAATTTCCCGCGCATATTTCACTAAAGTCACGTGACACATGTTGAACACACAATTTCGTACGCAGCTGTATAGAGGATACTCCCTCTACCCTATATTTACTCTAAGTTGTATATCTATTTTCCAAACGTTTTGTTTACGTTCTCTTGGATAATCAAACAAAGCTGAATCATCAAAGTCATCGTTCTAAAAATCGCCAACGAGATTCCTATTTATTCGTGCAGCCAACTGGCGGCAATTTAGGTAACTAAGTTTAAGAAGTAGCGCTTCCCGTTTACTGAGAACTGTCATATTCAGATTTAAAATGCCATGTAAACAACGAAAGCTGGAGTTATTGTAGGGTAGTATTCTAATTATATTAATTTACGATATTCCTACTCCATTTCTCATGTACACTTTCTCTTTTAACTAGTATTTACAAACCACATCTAGAATTAATTCGAATGAAACTTTTTCAAGTAGCGCACCAATGCAAGAAGATTTGCGGAATGAAACGAATTCACAATTGAAGAACGTACGGGAAGGCAAAGGCAACCCACATCGTTTTTAACATTTGAGTTTTATGCAAGAACACAATGTTAACGTCATACTGTTCATTCCGGTGTAAGAAATAAGACCACCAATGGCAGCAGAGGGCACTAATTATTATAGTGCAGACCACGCTTTCGTAACTTGTTACACCAATTAGTCATTTATATTTTTTATTATGGCGTAGTTTCTTATTTTGTAATGGTTATGTACTGTAGTAACTAAAATCCTAATGCATAAACAATTATGATTTTAGTTAATTAAATTTCTTGGTCAAATTGTGCCGTTGTTGTGATAAATAGTGTGTTGTCAGTGTCTCTCCTTATGCCCTACAGTACAGCAACGTAGTAACTGGGAAAAAAAGACTTTTCACAAGTCAGGGTTTTGATGCGTATATATGGGTGTCGAGGAAGGTTATGCTATGTCGGCGGTGTGTTGAAACAGCGTTACTTTGAAATACACGGCGCGGCCTCAAAGTGACGGCTCCTACAGTTATACAGGCACTTCCCATTATTTGAGCTCCACCTCTCTGCTTCTTCTTGTTAACTGGCAGTCAGCCTCGTCAGCTTCGTGATCACGAGAGTTTTGCTTCAGACAGCTGTCGACGTAACCTCGCGTGCTTCGGCCCTGACAGATGGCGCACTTCAATTCAAACACTCGTTAAATATTCTATTACCTTCACTTGTCTCCGCACATATGTTTCAACAAGATTTTACCCTGTTTTTTCCTGTTATATGTGTACCGAGCAGTCGTATACGCGAGAAATACAGCCTGGTAACCTTCTGATCCTTTTACTCTTTATCAGCGTTTTTAAAGTTACAAATAGTACCCAGTATGCAAAATTCTGAAATATAAAAAAAAAAATTAAAATCAATGTGTATGACGTATCGATAGGGACAGGAAAATTTCGCGAATTTAATGACCCCGCATACCAGAATCCGTTGTCCTATGCATACTCAAGCCTCGTATATGCATTCATTGTCAGCTGTTTCGCTGAGTGACTCAGTCTGAGTAGCAGCTGTGGACAAATAGTCGGGGCTTGAGTATGCATAGGATAGTTGAGTCTAACGTGCAGGTCATTGAATTCACGAAATTTGCTTGTCCTTACTTATTGCCATTTGACAATGACCACGTCGCGAGGTTAAAAATTTCTGTGTTTAAAATATTTTAGTAATAAATTTCCACTAACCATATGTAAACCATTAACCGCATTTTGGTTAACAACTCCTGCGCCTATTTAAAACTAAATTACGTTTTTAATTTTTTCAATAGTGGGAGGTGAAACTTGTTTTATTTAAATCAGTGCTCACTATAATGACAATAATATAATTTCTGCAGCCCTCTCAATTACAGATATACTTTCATGTTTCAAAACACCAACAGGGCGTAGGTCACATTTTCCAAAAACCGGTATTTGTTAACCAACAATGCCGGTACCATTTATATACCCAACCTCTGGGATAAAATGTCCTCTCTCTGATTGAGGCTACTTGTTAAAAACTAGCATATGCAGCGGAGAATTTTTAAAAAGATTCAGTAGCAGTGACGGCTCGTAGGTTGTTGTCAGGTAGGGCACAAGTTGCAGAGAACTCTAGTGGGTTGTGTGCAAGTTGACGCTAAAGCCACTGAAGCACTGGTATGTAGGTGCCGCTTATTACTGACTGGTCACAATAGCAGCATAAGTAGCCAGTAGATATTGCATAGTCATTTGTAGACACAGGAAAAATTCGCGTGTTCACTGACATGTAGGCTAACCTCCAAGAACATGGTGTATATTCAAGCAGACATTATCTGCTCACTGGCTGCTCGATGACGCAGTGATATGGGCCTGCATTTAGTTGCTTCTGTACTATTGGCTAAGATACTTCCAGGAAGTGTCAAATAAGTCACGGGCCAATTGTGAAAGTGGCACGAAAATACATTTGCTGGAATTCTAGCTTGGGGCCTAAAGAAAGCGCGAATTTTCCTAGTCTCTATTCATTGGTATACAGCGGCGCGTTAAGGGCGCCGCCTCCCCGCGCGTGAGAGGCTCCAAAGCGACGGAGCAGTAAGGTCGACCTTGAAGCGCACATCAACTGCCGCGTCGCCTCAACGAACCAAGCTCTGAAATAGCGTGCAAGCTTCCCGCCGAACGGTTTTTACTGTGGGACATTAAGCGGTGACCATATAATTTTATTGATTGAAAGTCTGTAGAAAAGTTCAGTGCAGGTCGCAATCTGAGTTTCACATACATCCGGTTAGTACATTTTGAAGTACGGTAGACTGAAAAGGCCGTTTTTATGCATGTTGGAGCGCTTAGAAACTGCGTTTTCATTGAGCGTGCTGTCTTAACAATGAGATTCCGACCTTGCCTGAAGATTGTTTTCTTTTCGTACGTTGGCACAATAGGCACACGTGAATATTTTCGTAGTAAAAAACCTGTTTACGAACACACTGCAACGCATTTGAAGCGTGGGGTAGGCGGCCCCCTTAACAGGAGTCTGCAAGTTCTCGGCAAGTTGTGCCCTGCCTGCCAACAACCCTCGAGTCGCCACTATTCAGTAGTCGACATTTCCTACAAATCATGCGAACCATTTTGTCAAAATTCTTGGACTTGCAATGAAATATATTTAAACCCAAAATGCGGATACTGCGTAGTGAAAAAATTTCTTCGTCGATTTACGGAATTTCCGGTAAAAATTTCTCCAGATACCTTCGTGAATTCACGGAAATTTAGTTCTTAATCCAACAGAACTATCCGTAAAACAGTTTCATCACACGTAACTGAGCCATATTTACATGACTATAATGCTACAATTACATTTCTACAGATTTGCAGATTTACTGGTGATGTTATTAAAATATATCCGTAATATTTACATCCGTCTAACCCATACATTTTTTATGTTTTCCGTGCAAGTGTCTGCAGCAGACTTACGGACATATTACGTATTATTCCGTGGCATTTATTTACTATACACATTTCCGTATTTTACTTTACGGACACTATTTCCATTTATTAACGGTACATTACCGTTAAAATTTATAACTGTGTACATGAGAGTATGTCAAGCGATATCGAATGCTTGTGGAATTTTTAGTATGTTACTAAGGAGTACTATACAAAAGTTGCTAAAAAAAAACTCCCACAAACATTTGGTGGCACTTAAAAATAATTTTCGTTGTTTTACGGAGAAGTGCTGGTAAAAAATTCTCCAGAAATGTCCGTTAATTTACGGAAGAAAACCAGCTCCACTTATGGAAACTCGCATATTTATGTGACTTCTTTAGGATGCAGGCGCAATAATGCGTTCGGTTATTATTTAGTTTCTTCTCGCAGTTTTTCATATGTTTAATTAATAGAACATAGTTATGTATAACTGTGTTATAAAATAATATTTCCGTTAAGTAAACAGATGTTTCCATAAATTTGCCCGTAAATTCACGAAAATTTTTAACAGTGTGATGCTTAGAGGTAATTGTATATTACAAAAAAAAAACTTGTCAACATGAGCTACCCTTGAAAACGTTACAGTTTTTTGCTACAGGTATGATTGAGTGATGTACTGTACGTATGAGACAGCGTAGTTATCTGCAGGCCACTAACATGCATAACGAAGTTCTTATTCGCTCAGTCAAATAGGGTAACAGCTCCACGTAAAAACAACGGTCAGTAACCTCTTGGTAAGCTAAACGTACGTTGAAACGCAGAAAAACAGTCGAATTTTCCTGTGATAAGTAATTTCTGTGGAAACTCTTTAACCGTAAAATAAGAAACCCAATCCTGCTCCAGACTTGAAATTCTAGTACTCGAAACAATTAGCGACGCCTCAGCTCAGACAACGAGGTGTTAGTGAGTTAGTTGGAGTCTTAGATATTGGTCAGCGCTCAACATCGAGGTCCTTAGCGCACGTGAGGGGTGACATTAGGTGAGTATGGAGCAGCACCGGAATGAAAGTGTTGGGGGAACGGGAGATCCCCGAGAAAACCCGCCCACCAATGCCATCGTCCCACATGCGAAAATTCGGGGACTGGCCCGCCGGGAATCGAACCAGAATCGCCTTGGTGGGAGGCAAATGGTCTGACATTCGGCCGTCGTGGTCTTGAGAGTTAGTTGGACCTTGCGCTTGAGATGTGTTGCATTGTGGTATGGATAGTGTATTTTTTTCACGTGTACCTATAAAAAGTGTTTCCAATGCGTTTATCCACGAAAAGAAGACACACTTCAAACTACGTCTCTAACGTTTTGAAGGGGCCGCGGTGACCAAATGGTCAGACCATTCGCCTCCCACCAAGACGATCCGGTCTCGATTCCCGGTGGGGTCGGTCCCCGGATTTTCGCCAATCTCTATATTAAAAACATTATTTCCAAGCCCCGCAAATGTGTTAAAAACTGCTGTAGCTGAGAAAATATCAACCGTAATCGTAAAACGAAATCATAGAAACCTCGCTGGACTTTGGCACATAATGTACACAAATAAAATTACAGGGTCATCGTTTGAAGTCCCATTGAAAAACACTTCCAGCAGGAACAATGCACGCGAGTTTAATACTCCGCGCCTAGAGGCGATGAAGTGTACGTTAGACGTGATTCAAATTCAAAAATATTTGTTTTGATTTTAAAATAATCTTAGTATCCGTAAATCACTCGCGCAGAGGTTTTCGGAGAGTAATATTATTTTAAAATCAAAAGGTGAATATTTTTGAAATTTTGTTACTATAGAGTCCTGGATATTATCGTACCAAAAATTATAAAAATTAAACTTTTCCAATTTAAGGGATATTGTGGTTTGAATCCCTTATTTTTCTAAGTACCGTTTTTGATATTTTACTCGAGAACAAAGCATACTACCGCCCAGTGCTATATAAATAAACGTCTTCAAATAGAATATCTACTCAGCAAAAAAATACAATTGAATTATGATGAGTAGTTGAGATTTGATCGACGTTTGAGTATTCCAGTCGTTCGCTCGACATCTTAGAATTTTTTCAGACTGGTGTCAATAACTCAAACATTTTTTAACCGAAGGCTTTGAAAATTTTTGAGACAATGTGCAGTCACGTGATGCACAATGCTGTGGAAGCGTTTTTTTTTTGTAAATAATGTACCATTCGCCAGCAAAAAAAAAATAATAATTTGCTTAATTTTGGCTTATTTTCACGACAAAAAAAAACGTGGTACTTAGGGTGGCGAAATCTAAAAAAAAAAAAAAAAAAAAGTTCAAGATATGGCTACAAAAAATTCAGCTACAAATTATGACATATTAGTGTCAAAACTGTGGAGGAAAATTTTTACATGAGTATTGGGTACCAATAAAAAAATTTCAAAATCGCTGCAAAACTAAGGAACAACGCAGTCTACCGCGATTTTCATCACCATTTTTTTTATTTGTACCAGATATTTTTTTCTTATTTTAGACACAAAATGTGACTAAATTTGGCTCTTATGAAATTGTTTTATCTCTGACTGTTTTCGCGTAATGTCTCGTTAAAGTCATATTTAGCATGTGTCCGTTTTAACTACACTAAAA
Source organism: Medauroidea extradentata (assembly GCA_003012365.1). Classification (NCBI taxonomy): domain Eukaryota; kingdom Metazoa; phylum Arthropoda; class Insecta; order Phasmatodea; family Phasmatidae; genus Medauroidea; species Medauroidea extradentata. The sequence continues at coordinate 38,687 of PNEQ01065284.1, forward strand.
CCAACTGATATACCAAACTCAAAAAAATTCACAGAGGATAAAGACGTTGCAGGCTACAATTTTATGCTCATAAAAATAAAGAATTAAAATTATTTGAATTAAAAAAAAAATGCTGAAACTAAAAATAAAAATTTTTAAAAATTCAATATTTTTTAATACAAATAATTTGTATTCTTTATTTTTATGAGCATGACATTGTAGCCTGCAATGTCTTTATCCACTGTGATTTTTTTGAGTTTGGTATATCAGTTGGTTTTAGTGTAGTCGTTAAAACGGAAACATGCAAAATATGACTTTAACAAGCCATTACGCGAAAACTGTGAGAGATAAAAATATTTCATAAGAGCCAAATGTAGTCACATTTTGTGTCTAAAATAAGAAAAAACTATCTGGTACAAATAAAAAAATTAAAAAATGGTGATGAAAATTGTGGTAGTCGCGCCCAGAAGCGCGATGAGTGGGCTGCGTAGTCGTTATTAGCGTGTGTTGAAACGGCATCGTAAAGTGTGGCGGCAGAAGTTCAAACATCACACGCGGCTGTCTTAATCACGATAATTATTGACCCCGCTACAAGAGCCGACCGAAGGCTTGGGAAATCGCGGACTAGAGTAATTACTGCACGTGACCTATGGTACGAAAACTATGTGTGGCGTCCAGGAGGCCTACATTTATGGTGTCCAAAGACGGCTGTATAATACTTTTATAGAATTTCTCTTGTTTTTGTGTTCCATTTGTGAGGTACAATGTGGCGATACAGCACGAAAGTCACCTCTTACACTCCACGTGAAGTTAGGAATAGGTAGGTACTGTGCATGACAAAAACGAGCGGCTCTGGAAGTTATGCGGCGACCCGATTCTTTAACATTATAACACGGTGTTGATGTTCGTGCGCATGACTACTTCACAGTCTAGGTATTAATAAACAACTGTTACATAAATCAGTCTCCCCAGTAATTCACCAACGACAGTCCAGCTTCATCTCTCCCATGTTCAGAGCCGCTCGTTTATGTCACTGAGCGTACAATCACGTTTAGACTTCTCGATATTGGAACCTACGTCCATAATATCATAACAGTATTAGTAAGATAAGTCAGATATATATGTATATATATAAATATATATCATCATTGCGTGAGAAAAAAAAATGTAACTGTACAACATTTGTCACGAACATTTTCGTCATCAATTTAGCTCTAAATTCACGTGATGTGCTTATTGTGCGTTATTTTTGGGATATTATGTAATACTTTACAAAGACGTACATGTAGAACTATTGCTTCATGTGTCAAAATATTATTTTATGAATACATTTTTGTCCGATACCTTTGCATTCTACCTTTTTGTAAACACTCCAAAATAAGCTGAAATTGTTTACAATAAACAATAAGGAAGAACAAAGGACAGTGGATGTAGTTACTGTATAAGGTTATTGTTTACTTTTATTCTCCAAAAAACAAACAAGGATTTTAGTTATGTTTGAGATAGTCATTGCTCCAAATGTGAGAAACGTTAAAATTGGCTGTGATCTCATAATGGTTTATACATATTTCATTTCGTCTTAGGGGCTCTGGCAAGTCTGTCAAATCTGAGGTCTGATACCTTCTTTTCGGGTACCCTCCCATGCGCTATTTAAGTCATTATTAACAGTAAAATTACTAAAAGTAATAAGTATTCCACATAAATGTGTTAGTTAAAGTACCTTAGTTACATTTTAATTACTGTGGCGGCTCGTGGTTTGTTGCCAGGTAGGGCTGCAGTTGCCAAGAGCTGTACAGGGTTGTGCGCTGGTTGACTCTACAGCCACTGACACGCAGATGTGCAGGTGTCCCTTACTACTGAGTGGTCACAATATATCTAGTAGCCGGCAAATATTTCATGGTCGTTGGTCTACGGCGCGTTCATCAAGAGTGTACAGTTCCGACTGTATGCAACCCTACCTGGCAACAACCCACGAGCCACTACTGTTTATTTATATTAATTATTTGGGTAAGATACGCAAAGAAGATATTTTATTATGTTTGTACCTGGCGCATGCGATATAAGTTACATTGAGTTATGTAATTAAGAACTGAAGTGATCTCAACTAATGTTGGTCAAAGCATCAGTATACTTTAAGGGCTTGTTCCTTAGTTTTTTCAGACAAGTGACAATAACTCCAATATGTTTTAAAAAAAAGCTTTGAAAAGATTTGAGACAATGTGCAGTCACACGATGCACAATACGATTTTAAAAATAATGTACCATGACGAAATTCAAACTACCGTTCAGTGCGTTACTACATAAAAAAATAAGCTACAAATTATGACATGTTAGTGACAAAATTGTGGAGCAAAATTTTGATATGAGTATTAGTTAGCAATAAAAAATTATATTTTCGAAATAATTGCAAAACTAAGGACAAGCCCTTAGCCGAGATAACATTTGTAGGGGTAAGTATTTTGGTGATTAAGAGTTACCTGATTTTGTTTTATTGGAACCAAAACTTGAGATAATTATTTTACTTTGAAAAAAATTTTGTGACTTTTGTTTCGGAAATTTTATTTTCACATCGATTAATAATTTTTATTACATAACTTGTTTGACATACTTTAACTGTTTGTATAAAAATTCATCATATTCCTAAAATGTCTTGACTACAGCATACAACCAATTTACTATTAACTACGTAAATCACATGCTAAGAAAATATATGCCGGAAGATTTTTAAGTCATGAAAAAACTGAGAACTAAGTTTTCAGTTTTTTTTTTTTTTTTTTTTCAATTTGTATATGCACGTATTTACTAACGCATGCAACTTACAATTTAGGTAGGTAGGTAAGTGGCTTTACGTCTCGTTGACAGCAAGGTCGTTAGAGATGATAACGCACAGCTTAATACCATGACAAGAACTGGAAGAGGAGGCGACCATGGCCCTTGTTAAGGAACCATACCAGCATTCGCATGGGGCGATTTCGGGAAACCATGGACAACCGAAATCAGGACAGCCGGAGTGCGTGTTACGTATTACTGTTGCACCGCCTCGCTCGGTTTAGTTTGTAAATAAACCTTTAAGAAGACTGCTTCTTTCATTACGAAGAATTTTTACGGTTAAGGGCGCGGTCTACCGCAATTTTCATCACCATTATTTTATTTTGTATTCGTACCAGATATTATTTTTCTTATTTTAAACGCAAAATGTGACTAAATTTGGCTCTTATGAAATTTTTTTATCACGCATAGTTTTCGCGTTATGGCTTGTTAAAGTCATATTTTGCATGTTTCCGTTTTAACGACTACACTAAAACCAACTGATATACCAAACTAAAAAAAATCACAGTGGATAAAGACATTACAGGCTACAATGACGTGCTCGTACAATTACAGAATAAAAATTATTTAGTATTTTTAAAAAAATATTGAATTTTTAGAATTTTTATTTTTAGTTTCAGCATTTTTTTAAAATTCAAATAATATTTATTCTTTAATTTTATGAGCACGGCATTGTAGCCTGCAATGTTTTTATCCACTGTGAATTTTTGAATTTGGTATATCAGTTGGTTTTAGTGTAGTCGTTAAAACGGAAACATGCAAAATATGACTTTAACAAGCCATTGCGCGAAAACTATTAGAGATAAAAAATTTTAACATGAACCAAATTTAGTCACATTTTGTGTCTAAAATAAGAAAAAAATATATGGTACAAATAAATAAAAAAAATGGTGATGAAAATTGCGGTAGACCGCGCCCATAAGATTTATGTAATTTAACTTGGAAGATGCTACATGCATTATAATTTTCTAGTCACGATTATCTATTCCTGCACTTTGTTTTAACCTCGTGCGGGGCTAATTACTGATCTATCTTCGCGGATTGCAGAAATATCCTTGACATTCCTATGCTTTTCTTTCTGAGTGTAGTTACTGTGAAACGGGAACAGTTTTTACAAACGTATTAGCTGAAATTGTAGATTCCCTTCTCTGCGTGTCGTATTATGTTTTTTTTCTGAACTTAGATTACATGTTACGTCAGTAAGAATAGTAACCTTTCAAGAGTTTCATGCCACGTGACTTAAACATCTAACATTATATATTTGTACTGTCTCACATTTCATATAAAAAATCTCTGACACCGTATTTAATACACGCTTGCTCACGACGTATACTGTAACCATCAACTCTCGAGAACCACTGTGAACTCATTCAAACTTAAGACATTCTTGGTTTTTCTCGTGTTTTAATCAAATTAGGTTAAGAAATACGTACGGTTTTTTCTCCGTAATTAATTGCGTTCTAAAGGGAAACGTATGTGATTAATAGACTAAATGTATATTTAAAAAAAACAAAAATAGTTATATAAACACATGTGTTTGGCTTTACAAAATACTAAAACAATCGACAAAGGCAAGGAAAATTATATAAAATTTAAAAAACCTTTGATTATAATTGTTATAGGTGTTCATTTAAAACTATTTCGTAACATGCAAATTAATAACCTATTCAACAAATCTAACAGTACTCTTTAAATCCCGTTGGTAATAGTTGCATTTTAAGACGAGACAAATATGGCATTGCTTAGTACAAAACATAAAGTAATTGACCGTGGTTGTTAAAGCTGAAGTAAGGAAAGTCGTGTTTTTAAGATGCGAAGAAATTATTGTTCTTGGCCGAATAGACCAGAAACGGAGACAGTAAATATAAACTGTTGGAATGTTGCTGAACATGATTTTGGTTGCATAACTAGCCGATCTCAAAAATCAACAAGACCTTATAAATTATATGATCTAAATTACTCTATTCTAGAATATATTGGCGATATTCAGTTTGACAAATAAAATTTGTATTGCGTTGAGAAATCTAGATAATACATTTTCTGTCTTACATTGTGTAATAAGCTTAAATGAAATTAAGAAAGTGACAATGGCACCGGAACAAGCTAGGAATGACTTTTTTTTTTTCAAAACACAAGGGCCAAGTCGGAAGCAGCCGAGACAAAGAATTCAAATGTTAGATAAATGAGTAGTAATTATTATATTTGTAATGGAGTAGGGTATTCAAAGCATGGGACATAATTAAAGAATTAACACAGTTAAAAATAAATGTCCTGAAATATTATACTGTCTGTAGCACTACTTGTGGAGAGATGTCAAGGAGCGATATTCAACTTGAATAATATCACATGAAAGAAGATCTACTGTAGAAGTATTACAGGTGGATGAGAAAGTAAACACTCTAAAAAATATTAAATTTGGAAAGTGTTTTTAAAAAAATAATCTCTGTGTATAAAAAAAGTGAACACTGACTGACAGAATGACTGTCTAACATATGAAACTGCAGCCAAAACCACTGGACCTAGGTATGTGATATTTTTTATGTAGGTTCCCTTTAGGTCCTAGGCAAGCACTAAGAAGGGATTTTACGAAATTTGTCCCCTAAGAGGTCGAAAAGGGGTTAAATGTGTTTTGTATGATACGTGTACATAATTCGAACTCAACGGCCTATCGTCGTGACTTTTACTTCAATGACTCATTGATGAAAAAAGCATATAAGGGTTTTTCGGAATGGAATCTTAAAGGGTATGAAAAGTCATAAAATGTTTTTTTCGATTAATTATCTATATCTAGCTATCTCTTCGCGGTACAGAGTTGTTTTTTACTTCAAAATGATGCTGACGTGAATACCCAGAAAGTAGTTTTTGATTTGACGAAATAAGACTCCCAAAGAGTAAAAACAGGGGAAATGTGTTTTTTTAATCGTCTGTACAGTTAGAACCCTATGTTCTATTGTCGTGATTTTTACTTCAATTAGATATGTATTCAAATACAAAACATAGGACTTCAAGACGTTTCGAAAGTCTTTAATTAAGGGGGTGAAAATATGTGAAATGTGTTTTTGAATATTCTCCTTTAACTATCGAATCAGTCGAGATTTCGAAGTGATGTTTGATTCAGAATGATGTTTACGTTAAGACCTAAAATATATTTCAGGATATTTTCCAAATTCGACTCCACAGATGAAAAAAAGGTATTATATATTTTCTATCCGTGATCGATACATAGTGATATCGCTGGCGTTTAAGATATTGGCGCGATTTTCGCTTAAGATTAATGCTTAGTTAAACACCTGAAATTTAGTTAACTGATTTTTCGAAATTTGACACCTAAGGGAGTGAAAAGTTATGAAACTGGATGAAATGTTTTTAAATTAATAATCTATATATTTTAAAATCAACAGTTAATCGTCACGGTTTCTACATATAATTTGACACCCATACAATAGCCTTAATTATCAATAAAGTATTTTTTTTAATTCGAACCCTGATGGGGTGCAAAGAAATGGAATGTGTTTTAGATAAATCCGTGAGTGCTTCGAACCCGTCGAGATATAGAGTTTATTTTTGTTTTATGATGATAAATATGTAAATTCCCGTAAACATATTTCAGAACTTTTCTTAATCCGAACTCCTAGAGCTGTAAAACCGTGAAAAAAAAATTTTAATGAATAGTCGATTACATTTTGAGTCAATGAATTGTCTTGACTTTCACCTCAATTAGAAACTATCCAATTTTTAACACGTGATGGAAAGATTTTGTTCGATCACTAAAAATGTGAAAAAGCGCAAAACTTGTTTTCATTCAACCCATGTTATCTACCCAACCAATTGAGGTATTGAGATATTTCATGCTTCAGAATGATGCTTGATACGTAAATACTAAAAACAATTATCTCAGTATTTGATGTGAGAAAATAACTCTCAAATACACTATTTGGGGGATGTAGTCTTTGTAAACATCTCAATGCAAACGATCTAAAAACGCAAGTACAGCATTAGGAAAGTAATTTATTTGGAAGTTAAGTTTCTGCAAGTATCCGTTACGCATAGTTGTACAACCTCTACGTACCCAGTAACTGAAAATTTTATTTGTTTTTAATTAACGTTAGGCAGTAAAACGCTCTCATATTCAAGGTCTGTTCTGCTATGACTATAAATAAGGCCCAAGACAGTTGTTAAGATTGGCAGTCATATACTAGGTCAGTTTTTCAAATGGCAACTATAACTACTTAGCCAACTGCAGAGTAAGCTCAACCTGCAGTTTGGTTATCCTAACACTTGATGGCTGGGTCACTAATCTGGCGTACAAAGATTTTCTTCTATCGAAGTAAATACTCGCTGTTACGTGTTACACATGCTGGCAATGCCGCAGGACGACTGCTAGCTTATGTCATAAAAATGATCGTTCGTCTTATAAGCGGTTCTATACCAGTCATCCAATTGCGATGAAATTTGCGCAAAAAAATAATTGGGCAGGGGAAGGCAAAACGAGGTAAAGGGACAAAACACTATACCTAAAAAAAACTTTGTGTACAAATTAACTTTAGTGAGTTCTTCGTTATTTTCTTAGCAGGGGGGGAAATGGAGTAGAGAGCCAGAATGGGACACCCGGAAAACTTAGAAAAAATCTATAAAACTTTGGTGAATTGTGCATGTGTCCGCAAAGATTATAACTTTGAAAAACTACATTTTGTAGGGAGGCTGGTCTAAATGGTGTATAGAAGCAAATACGGGTGCCCAAAAATAATTTAATTTAACGATAAATTAATTTGGTTTCTATCAAAACAAATCATAGTCCGGGGAGCTGGGAGGCAAAATGGGGTACAGCGGCAGAACAGGATACCCCAAAAAAATTTGTGAAACAATTTTTCTTTCCAAAATATTTCTATAACGGACAGTAATAATCCTTAACATGCATATTACCCACGTACAACTTTTCAAAACTTTTTTGTTTCAGAAATACTATCGCATTAAATTGAAAACCCCGCAAACGAAGTTGCGGGAACCAGCTAGTTCATTTATAAAGTTACGAAAGTAAAGTTTGTAATACTGCAAAATAATTCCTTGTATAAAACGACAGTTTCTGCGCTGTAAATTTATTTTCTAAAAATTGCAAGGCATTTCTTTGTAGATTGCAAAAACTTTTGTAAATGTACAAAAAATTTCCTTCCAAATTATCAAATTATTTGATTATAAAGATACAAGAATCATCATTGAAAAAAAAACTCAGGAAAAGTAGACTACCAAAATCACAGGTTCGCTGTAAATTACACTTGTATAAATTATCACATAATTTCTAAAACACTTATATATATATATATATATATATCAACTGTGCATTGCATGTATGCAAATAAACAAAATCCTATGGAAGTCATGGTGGCCTAGGGGTAAGATGCATAGAATTTAGGTGCGGGGATCCGGATTTGAATCTGCGTGCTCCGCGAGTGTTCCTATGTGTTGAAAATAATTTATTCAAAATATATTTAATTATGAGTTCAGAGTTATTATTCAAGTAAAAAGGGTATTTATAAATTACTTAATTTATTGCAAATACCAATACAATGCTATACCATGTAATTTTACACTTTGTATATATATATATTTTTTTGCAAGGACTAATATTGTTGTTTACATTACTTCCATGTGAAACTGAGTTTCCAAAGATTTTCCACGTTAAATTACAAGAAATTTATACAGTGAATGAAGCAATTTTTCTAGATATAATCAAGAAAGTAAACTCGTATTTTAATTTGTGTATCTTGGCACATGTGTCTATTCAAAAGTCTTTTGATATACTGAAATGAATGGCAAGGGACAAGAAGACAAGAATTAGTTGAAAGGTCGGGAACTGTATCTATATAAATTGAAATAAGATGGTAAAATATATTTCAGAGATTACTGCACGTACCACATCTGAGAACAAACTTCGTTTCTGTGGGAAAATTAATCAAAAATGTTTTGGGCTAGATTTCTACAGCAAAACAAGAGTATAGGACTTGAAGAGAGAAGAACATTTGTTCAGTGCTGCGGAAGGTACGACTGGTGTATTTACAATACAAAACATAAATACAGGTAAATAGTGCACAGCTGATTGTTTTTTTATAACTGAATCACAGAAAAAACGTTTACGTTGTGTAGCCTTATGACGTGTTACGTTACATGCAAACGTGGCATAAGGAACCTGGTCACTTGCATAAAATATCACTGTTAAAAATAACCATCTTTAAATTATACTAAGAAAATTATAAAATAAGATGTGTGTTACAAAGAAGCAATATTCAGATGGAAAAAATCAGAAGATTTGTATAATGCAGTGTTGCATTATTCACATTAGGCAGTTGGGTTTTTCGAGACAGTGGTCAGATAGTCAGTTTAGTCAGCTGATTGATCAGTCTCAAACATCACTAAGTCAGTTCTATTTCATAATTGTCCTTTGAGGACTTCTACGACAGTAATTTTAAGAACAGAATAATAAATAACTTTCATATGGGCCAAATGGTTTTAAACGGCTTAAAGAATATATTCCGAGACAATAACACTTACATATGTTTAATCCGTAATATAAGGAATCAATGCGATTGTAGCATCCCATACTAACTCTTACAAATAATTTACAGCACAATAAAATACATACATAAGGTCTAATTTATGCTTGAGCTTAAGTACCCACACTTGCATTACACTTAGAAAAGAACAAAATTGCTGTATATGGGTGGGGTTGGTTTCCATGTTTTGCGTTAAGCGTGCCATTTAAATTGAAACAATGTTTTGCTTAAGCTTTTAATAGTTTTCTTTTCTGTTGGCGGCTAGTAAACTAGGTAACGTCTTCAGGAACATCGTCTTAAAATATATTGCTGTCTTCTGAAATTACAATTTAAGTAGGAAAACACACTACACAAAATACGAAATGCATTCATTACGTTTATAACTGCAGCAAACAGAGCTTCAGGATACATCTCTTTGCGTTCGTAGACAAGCAAAAATATTATAACGGTGCAACTTTTGTACTAAGGACTAAATTGTCTCTCCGACGTTTTTAAGTATTTATTGAGTGAAGATTTTGTGATACGGGACGTCTTTAAAATTATTTACGTTCCATTTCAGCATAATTTTTAAATATTATAGTAATTCATCACGATACTTTTGTTGTCAAAATTTTAACAACAGGATTCGAATGGTATACGTCATAAATTACACACAGAAAATTCAACAGACAATTCTAAACAATTGTTTCCTTAAACCATTTACCTCAAATATGTTTATATTAATTTCTGGCAGGAAAGAAAAATGGCCAATCAATTAATGTTAAAAACAAGTGTACGCATAAATATTAAAAAAATATTCTCTCTTTTCTCTCTCTCTCTCCCTCTCCCTCCCTCTCTCTCTCTCTCTCTCTATATATATATATATATATATATATATATATATATATATATATATACACACACATTCCTAACAAATTATTAATACAGGATTTTTAAAGAGAGATAATTTAGATAATTTACGTAGGCTTCGTAATTTTTAAGTTCCCTAACGTGTTTTTGTTTGTATTAAAGTGACAGAAAAAGATTTCATTTTTCCGTTGTGGAATGTATTTGCTTTATATTTATTTAATTGTCATTCATGCTACTAACGTAAATAATTTTTTGGCAATATCGCACATATGTTTTCAAAATGGTATATTCTTTTACGCTTTTTGAAGGCAGATAAATGTTTTTATTCATAGTCACACATTGTTGATATATTTCTATTTCACTATGTTTACTTCACAAAATAAATTCAATAGCATGCGCATATGTATCAACTGTACGGTTTCAGTTAAAATTATTAATTTATAAATAAATGTACAATACGCTTTATTTCCTGTGAATGTCTTCTTTTACAAAAAAGTATTAGATATTTTGCGATAAATGTAAGAAATTCATTTCATTTTAAAGTAAAAATAATGATATCCTAAAACGATGTGAATTAAACAAGTAAAACTCTACATCTCAATTATTTTATTCACATTTTATTGTACAAAATATTCACATGTATTCACACAAAAATAATGTACATAGAAATCATACACACGTCAATCAAAGATTCAATAAGTTACAAATACGTTAGAAAATAACGTTATAGTATCCAGGTTTCATAACACTCTATAAGTAAACCTGAGCATAATACTTGTTTCATATTGCACATGAGTTCTTAAATGCTATTCATTAGGATTCTGTGATTTAAATCTTGATTCACACATTTATTGTGATGTGACTGTGTACATAAATAAAAAAGTACAATTGCATTTACTTAGATTCAAATATGCTGGGATGTGTTTCGTCCACTTTAAATCAGTCTCTTACATGTGTAAGATGTCCGTTATGCAAATTGTCTCATATCACAGTGTGTTCATATCAATACTGCATTAAATTATAGACCAACGTTATAGCATACGTACCGTCCGAATATGTAAACAAAAGTTTGATTGTATGTTAATCTTTTTAATGCTCTTCATTATGAAGTTGTAAGGTTCACAATGCATTTAAGGTACTGTCCGGTATTTTAACTTAACTAATTATACAACCACATATATTTTAGGTAATAAGGGTCAGCAAAATACAAATAAAATAGTTGGAATTCCTGTTCACTCAAAGAACCGTTAATTTAAACATTTCCAACGCTGTTTGAGAGTTCGAAAGCGACAGATAACTTAACACTTTCTTTTGCTGGTTTTAATTATGCAATTTACACATACATGGCCTTCTCAAAATTAGTAAATATATGGATGCCATATTATCAGTCGATATAAAAACAAAAATAACGCAGAGTAACGTTTTATTCTCCATATTTCCTCACAAAATCTGATAAAAAAAATTTTCTCACAAAATTAACTAACAATGGTTTGAATTCTACATAAAAATTAAGATAGTTCCTTTTGTTATTTTTAACTGCGTACTGGCTATCGTTTTCTTATGATTAGCAGACATTTTATACAACGTTGTAAGTGAAGTGGGAAACCGTATGTACTATACGAGCTTACGGCCACATTTTAGTAATGTCTGACTATTATCAGAACAGAAAAAATGCAATAAAAAGTTTATATTTGGCATATTCAGACTTATAAGCACAGTACCATAAATGCATTGTGTATTTTTAAGTTTTATTCAACAATATAAAATCAGCGTATTTCTTTCTTGTAGAAAAATTTAAATCAGATGTGTCATTAGAAAAGTTGAGAAGAAACAATACGCAAAGGAAATATTTAGCTTTCTATAACAATATTTGTATCAATCAATTAGAGATACATCGTCAAAATGTTGTCAATCATCATGGACGGTAAAGTCAAACAACGTAAGTGTCGTTTTTTATTGTTTGGAACTTATATGAAACTGATCATGTTAGATGTTTTACAAATTAAAACGTTCTGCAAATTCCTTAGAACTATACACGTAGAAACATATATTTACATGCCAAATCTAGTCAATAATTGCCTAAAAAATACAATGCGTACGAACAGCATTCTAGTGTTTTGCCAAGACTAACATTTTAAAGAAAATGTTTAAAAAATAATAACGAAATAATATTCGTCCAAAACTTTATTTCCCCACAACTTTAAGAAATGTTGTTACTTCCTAGTAAATACGTAATTCAGTACCTCAAAACAAATTCACATTCACACAAAATTTACTATCATAAAGTTTACAACGTATTTTATGTTTTCAGACTTAGTGATGGTAACTTGATTAACGTATCTAAGTCATAACATTTGTTTATTTTTCGTTAGGGTTTAAAATAGCTATTTATTTACTGTAACTATCTGTTTACTTGAATTCTGCGAAAACAATGAAGTGAATAATACATTTTAAACATGTATCTTGTGTAGAAAATCTTATTGTAATATTTTATTTGTGATAGAAATGAAGTGATAACAAAAACATTAATACGTTTAAATACAAATATGTCACATAACGTAATTTTTTGGAAGCCGACCTGTACCGACTATGAAGATTTAATTTTTTTATGGGTGTATCTAGTGCAAAAAAAAAAAAACTTCTGCAGATAGTTTAGTATAAAAATGTTTATGAACGCGTCAAGGAACTCTTACATCATGAACAGTCGTCTAAAACGATTATAGGCATCCATAATGCTTACGAAATACCAAGACAGTGAAAATGCTGTGGTGATTCCACCTCTCAAAAGAAAATATTTCCTAACACATAGTAAAACGATAACAATTTACGGTAATTACAGTACGTCGCACATGTCACTTCAGAAATGCGAAAGCCAGCGCCATTTTTGCTTATTTCGTATACATAGACAGATATCGTAGTGTAGTATTGTAGGAATCTTGCCTTCCGAACTGGCACTTACAGTCAATATTATTGCAAAACTACCGTCTGAGTACTTCTGGGTAGAAAAACATGGCCTCGTCTGTACCCATTGAGCATCACTCGAAACGTATCTGCACGATTTGTCGCTGTATCAGAAACACCACCTCGGGTTCGCGCTAGACGTTTCTATGGCCACGGTTGTAGCATTTATAACCGGCTGAGTCTCGAATGTCAAGACCGTCGTGACGTTTAGCCCCACCTGGAGGCCAGTGTAAACAAGGAACGTAGCAGGCTGACCGCCCTGTCGTCGATGACGTAGTTCTCGTCGTGACCGGACTCGTCTTCGTTGGACGCCGGAGTGGTCTGGTCGTCGTAGTAGTCCGTCGACGTCTCGGTCGTCGAAGGCTCCTCCGTGGTCGTGGTGGTAGAGTACTTCCTGCCCCTGCGCGACGTCCCCCGCGACCCCTGGGGACGAGGCCGGCGTCTCACGGGCGCTACCACTGACCTCCCGGACGCCTGGCCGCTCAAGTCATCGGGCAAGCGCAGGATGGCCTCCAGCAGCCTCACCTGCGCCTCCTGGATCGAGTTGTCTTTAAGACTGTCGTTGACTAGCAGCAGCACGAGCCGCCGCACCGTCGAGTTGGTCGTCGCCGTCTTCATGACGTTGAGCAGCGCCGTGGCACTTGTCACGTTCAGCTCAGGCATGCCGGCCGTCATTTGCTCGTGCCTGCCCGTCGCGTTCGAGCCGGACAGCATCCTCCGCAGGTGCTCCATGGCCCGCGCCTGCTCGGGCGCTTCCATCGCTTCCGTGAACTTCACCATCATATCGCGAACCTCGTTGGTGGAGTTCCTGGCACCTGCGCCTGATTGAAGTCTTCTCCCATTTCTTTCGGAGTCGCTAGGCTTGCTCGACATTCTCTCGCGGGGATCTCGTTGACTCGCGCTTTTACTCGGAACCGAATGATGAGCTGTCTGCTTTAACATGGGGTTGATCATTTCCGTTACCGTTGTAGGTGTGACAATTGAAACAGCATCAGAACGTAAATTGTGCTCCAGTATATCGCCAGTTGTATTCTTGGTTGCGTTTGCGCTACTGCTTGAAACATGCTGCCTGTTGTTTTTTGTAAGTGTTGTTATTGTTGTGGATTTAAATTTCCTTGACTGACGTCTGCTAGCGTTTGGTGTCACCCTGACCATTGATTTCGATGATATTTCCACATTGGAGTAAGATGTATACCCCGAAGTGGGAATTGGAGTTGAAGACGAAACATTTCCTTCAATGGAAGAAGCCAAAGCTCTGGAATTCAAAGTTGTTTCGTTTTTCCTATCTGTTGTTATGTTAACAGAAGATGTGATTCTAGCAGAATCCGATAATTCCGATGGAGGTGCATTGTGTGCCCTCATTCTCTGCCTGCTATTTCTGTTGTTATTTTCAGATTTAGATTTACCACTACGTAAAAGGAAATAATCTGGTGTGGTGTTTATCACATCAGAGTAAATTACCGATGATCTCCTACCCGATAGTGGCAGATCTTGTATCGTTAAAGAGCTGACACTATCAAATTGGCTTTTTTCTTCAGAGGATATGTGTTCTGAAGCTTTATCCTTTGAATATACAATACTTTCCTTAGAGAAGTTTGATGTTTGAGACCTTTCATTAGGAATTACAGTTTGTTGACTATTCTCTACATGTGATCCAGAAGTTGAGAAGTTACTTTTCATTGCATTTGAGGCAATTTGTGATTCTGTATTGGTATTTAGACGTGAGTCCTTCATTTCAGACATAAAATGTTCTTCATTTGTGGTATTTTCGGAACTATTTTGGCCCTTATTACTCATATGTGACTCGGTGTTTTTATTTGTTACGGATATTCTATCGCCTCCTGAACGTCTTCGTGAATTTGGCGCTGTGTTACCCCGTCCATTCTCACTACCAGATAAATTATGTTTCCTAGAACCTCGAACCGACTTATCATCATCAGAGGCAGCTGGTGCAGTGCTATCACTTTCTGCTAAATTATTTAAATCTTCTGGAACGAATGTTCCAAGCACATCGTCAATTATTTCTTCCTTCTTTACTTCTTCAGACCATGGTATGTCTTCATCTTTTGGTGGTGTAAGGTCTGTTGGCAATGGCTCAGTATTTATTATGTATTTGGTCAAAGGGGAGAATGTAGTAGGTTCAACTATTTCCTCAATTGGCAGTGCTACAGTTGACTTCCTTCTGCTACTTCTTAAACCTTTATTATAATTAGTGGTCGTTGTTTTAGCTTCTAAATTATTTTGAAACCCACCATAACGAGGACGACTTCCGTCATTGACCCCTCCAGCTGTTGGAGTGAAATATGTCTGATTTCCGCTTGTTTCATATGTTGAAGAAGTATAGTTGACACGGTCTGGAGGTGTGGTATGGCCCTCGTCGCTCACAGCAAAAAGACTATTAACTTCTTGTGCTATAGTTGATGGATCTGGGGTGGAGTGCAACCATTCAGAGAATTTACTCTCAGTCCTAGTTGTTTGATCCTTGGGTACTGAAGAGCTCACTCTTTGCTGTTTTTCAGACTCTTGCATTTTCTCAATTTCTTCGTTTGAAATTAAACTAGACTCCGATTTACCTGACCTGGATTTGTTTAATTCCATAACAGTAGACTCGCTTGTTTTCCTCGCACCATTAAATGCTGTATAAGAACTTGAGTCTGCATTTAAAATATCAGTTGCGCGATGTCTACTTCCTTTTATGTCTTTAACAGCAGGTCTTTTACTCATCGGGAGCTTTGTCACATCAGAAAAATCTAATACTTCATCATCTTCTTTTGTTGCTGATGGATAATCTGTACTAACAGTTGAAATACTAGAAAGTTCAATGTTATTAGAAAATGTGGTAGAATGTGTATCGTCTTCAGATGTCAATGAACTTGGTTCTGTTGGCTGAATATCAGAAAGAGCTTTTCGAAATTCTTCCGGATCATCGAGATAAGCCGATAAAGCCCTACTGAATACTTGAGCGAGTGCACGTAAATCTGGACTTTTATTTCCATTTCCAATCAGATCACTTACATTTACGTTACTTGAAGTGAAATTTAATGATGATTCATGTTGTGTATGTATATTTTCAGAGTTGCTCAGTTTTAGTCTATAATCTTCTTGTAGCTCCTTAATGGCTGTGTCAATTTTCCTGGCCCTTTCCTCTCGGACTTGATTACGCGATTTTCCTTTTGTCCTGCCTTGAACCATTTCTGTAGTGTTATCAGAAGCCCTGTGTGCAGAAGATCTAGTCGGAGGTTGTGCCACTTGTAATTTCTTAAGTACTGTAGTTAGTCGAGTGTTCGAGTTCTTTGAGAGTGATGTGAACAGTGGTGGAAGAGTTGCAGAAACAAAGGATGTATTGTCCTCGGTACTCGTAGATACATTTGAAGTATTTTCTTCAGTGACATTATTAGCTATTGCCTGTCCATCATTTTCTCTTGCATTTTCACTGTCTGTTGCAAAATAAACAGAAAGTGAATGCAATGCTTTTGGACCCAGAGATGGGGGTACATCAAGACCCTCTCTGCTACTTTCAAAAGTCTCCTTTGCACCAGTTTGGTTCTGTTTAACTGCCGAGTAACTGACAGTTTCTAAATTCCTATTTGAATTGTTTATGTCTAGGGAATCATCTCGAGGCTGTTCTTCTCTTGGAGGTAAAAGCTCTCTTGTCAGTTTCGTATATAGAGATTTTGTAACCTGTGTAAAGGAGTCCTCAGATGTAATAGACTTTTTTGTGGTTCTGGCAGGTTTCTCGGTCGAAGTTGAGGGTCTGTATCGTCTTCGAGAGTCTGAAACTGAAACTTTCTCTCTTTGCCGCTGAAGTTCAGTATATTTAACTGATTTCCTTCCTTCAGATGTATTGCCATTTTTGGAAGGAATTGTAACTGAACTGACAGGTGGAATATTGGATTCATTTCGGACCTTATACTCGATATTTTCTTCTGAATTTATCTCCTCGGGTAAATTTTGTTCTATGAATAGCAAACGGCCTGTAGCGTTTACACGACTGTCAGGTTTAGGTGATATAGTTCTATTCAGATGGACATACAATTTTCTGCTAACATTTTCTGCATCGTATTCAGCTATTCCAAACTTGTTATAAATCAACGAGTCATGAAAGGACGAGTCCAGATTTTCCTCAGATGATAACTGTGGTTCTAATTCAAGAGAGTATTCGTCAGTATCATTATCAGAATGCATATTAGAGATTTGAGGAATCAAAGTAAAGTTTTCTAAGATAATATTATTTGCTCCATCACTGGAATCTTCACTCTGTGCGAGTGTAGTAACATTTGTATCTATTTCACTGCTGTTTTCTGAAGTTATGTTGTATTTTTGCGATTTTTTTCTGTCTACATTATTAGCTTCACCCATGGCTTCTGAAATTTGAACTCTGTTAGGCCTAGCCCTTCGTGACAAAGCTATAGCCAAACCTGAAGACGAGGAATTTTCTTCAGAAGAAGTAACTTCAAATAAATCTGACATGTCAGGTTTCGGAACTCTTTGTCTGCCCATCTTTCTTCTAGATTGAGATGACCTTGGTTTAGCGGTAGTAGGACTAGGCAACGTTGTAGTTTCAAAAGCTTCTTGTGAAGTATTTGTAATATGTGGTTCGGTGCTAAATAATTCGTCTGGAGAAAATGGTTTGTCTGTGAACTCTTCTGACTCTAACATAGGAGAAACTGATATTTCTTCCGAATTGTTTTCATGTTCAATGCTGTCGTTCAAAGATTCATTAAAATTATTTTCTGGGAGTAGTAAAGGTGGATTAATTGTATCTGGCTCTGGTGTGTGTACTGAAGTTGATTGAGTTTGTATTTTCGCTTTCATTTCCGATTCCCCTGTTGCAGAATTAGTGTTTGAATCTGATTTTATTGATATGGAGTCATTAATCACTGCTTCTGAAGAGTTAGTTTCTGAAATAGTAGTGAACTTTGAAACTGTAGCTCGTGTTTTTGGCATAACAGTTGTCGGTGTCCGAAACCTGCCTGATCTACTAGAGGGATTAGCAGGTGAAACTAAAGAAAGTATTTCGTCCCCAATGTTTATATTTTCGGATAAAATTCCCGTGTCAGGGAAAAATAGATTACTTGCTATGTTGTTTGTTCCCCTGATTGAATTTTCTTTACTAGTACGAATAAGAGGTACAGTAACCCGATAAGGCGATGGTGTGGATGATGACCGAATAGTAACTTCAATTATTCTAAGAGACGGTATTCGATATCTAGAAGATCTGCTAGATAATACTGACTGTTCAGTAGATGCTGAAGCTGGTACAGAGGAACGAGTACGGGCTCTCATTGTTCGAGGATTGTTCTCTGACGATTTTTGACGCCGGCCTTCGCGAGTTCCAGATTTTTTCACAGTATCAAACACTTCAGTCTCTATTGTCCTCTTGCTAGTTCTTTGAATTGGCGCAATTGTTGTTGGTGTAGTGACATTATAATCATCTATAAGTTTTATATTTGTGGATGTTGTAGGTTTTCGCCTTCTTGACGAGCGATCAGTGGATGAGGTGGGTTTATCACTAATGCTTACGCTTTCTTCCGATATTTCGGTTCCATTGTTATTTCTTAAATGGGAACCAATCTCGTGCTCTGAAATCTTCATATTTACATCATCGTCAGTAGCCAACAGAGAATCTTGAGAACCATTTTCTTGAGCAGAATGGAATTCATTTATGGTTGTGGTAGGAAGTGGCATGTCAGTAGTTGTCGATAAGTTGGAAAACTCAAAAAGTGATGGTTGTTCGATGAGCTTTGATTGCATGGAAATATCTCCAAAATTAATATTTTCTACAATTTCATCTGCTGGAGGAGGCTCAAGATCTATATGACCTTCGCTATAAGACTCTGTGTTAACTTCTGTTAAATTGAAATCATCATTGAGCATTGAAATTTCCATTGCAATTCCTGGGAACCCAGCATCTTTTTCATTAGTTTCGTCTATTTTGCTAAAATTTGAAATATTACCATTTCCTTCGTTCGAAATTTGGTAATTCAAGTTAAGTTTCGACTCTTTAAATATTTCCTCTGTTTCGTTTTTCTCCAAGTCCATTTTCATTTCTTGCCTCACCTTAGATATTTCTGAAGTGCTACTGTTAGTGTTGAAAGTATCTTGCTCTTCTGGAGGTAGCAGCTCTTTTTCTGGAACTTGCCATTCTGGTATTAATTTACTAGCACCGTCAGTTCTTGCAACTTGAACAACTAATGGTTTAACTCTTCTGGAATGTGCCACATCTAACACTGATTTGGAAGAAGTAAGAGCCTTGTTTTTCTGAAAGGCAAAGTCATCACTAGAGCTTTCGTTCTGGAAATTCACAGGCGATACACCCCCAAGAAACTTGATTTTTTCCTCTGTGTTGGAATTGTCTATATCTTTAAACTGTGATGGAAACTGCTGCTTGTTTGATGAGGTGAACTGGTTGCCCCTGTTTCCAACGAACGAACCTGTTTCAGCTGGCTGCTGTCGTTCTCCTTCCGAGTCATAAAATAGTGTGTAATGATTGTAGCTTCTACCCTTCCCTTCCCTAGATTGTTTTTGACTCTGCGGCAGCTTTTGTGAACTTGCAGGTGCCTGGAAATTTTGGGACTTTATGGACTGGCCTCCTGTACGACCTTGGTTATTAGATGAAGAAAACACTGTTACGGGACGTGGAGTTTGTGGACTTTTAAATTCCAAGCTCCTACCAGGATGTACTAGCCTGTCTGCTTGCGGTGAGAATGACTGCTGTTGGTTATTTCTATTGACCGACTGTTGGCCGTTTATATCAGTGAAAGTGTTCTTCGCTTGAGGGTTTAAAGGCCGTTGCCTGTTATTGAACGGCCTTCCCGTCTGCTGAGGAAACGGGTCTTGCTGTGTAGGTCTGCTAGTCGACAGCTGCTGGGGCCGATTGAACGACTGCTGCTGAGGAATGCTTGTTGAGCCAAACAGAGGCCTGCTAGTCGTCTGCGGGAAAGGTCTGCTCGTCGTCTGCGCCTGAGACAAACTGGACGAAGGGGCGTCGAATCTTGGGGGTGACAGTTCCTGCTCGAACTGCTTGGCCTGCCTGTTACCGGAAGGGCTCTGCTGTTGGCTTGCAAACGTAGTAGACCTGCCCTGCTGGAACTCTTCACGAGTGCCGACGGCGGATCTGAACGGCGACAGCGGGGCCTGCGTGGGAGGCGGCTGTGTCCTCGTCGCCTGGTAATCCTGGCTGCTGTAGTAGTTCCTGCTGAACTGTATCTCCTGATTGTCGCCGGAGGACTGAGGCCTGGGGGACGACGATGGCCTGCTGATGCTGTTGTAAGAAAGCTGACGTGGCCTGGCGGTTGTCGTCACCGCCTCGTACTCCCTGATGACTCCGGGCTTGCGGCCACCCTGCTGGCGTGCCCGCGACTGTGACAGAGCGTCTGCACGAGCACGGTAGATGCGCTGGTCGTTGGCCAGCTGCTCGGCGCTCGCGTCGTACAGTTCGCGCGAGGCTGCGCAGTCAACTGTCCACCACCAGTCGCAGATCAGGTGCGATTGTCGGAAGATGGTGCCGTTCGGGCACAGAAATGAGATCTTGCGGCCGTCCGCGCAGATGTGGAATACCTGCGGGCAACACAAATGTACTGTAGGCATACTTAACTCGCCAGTCCTAACATGGAAACCAATTCAACTCTGCTATGAGTCAATTTTTCACTGTATCTTTTTTGTTTATTCAACTAATAAAGCTACACATAATTTCAACATTTTCATTATCTTTTGTTACATCATTGTTGTAATTTTTCTCATTACAAACGTACTAAAACTGTACAGCATTTAATTCAATATAAGTAATTTTATAGTATTAACTATGGTGTTTTATTTAAACATTGTCCTATATAAGATGTCTTAGAAATACGCAGGTGTCTACTGCTAGGCTTTAGATCTTACAGTAAATTCCTGCCCAGTAAAAAAAATTACTATTTAAACAACACGTGTATTTATTAAGGCCAGAAAATACCTCCATACGTATTACACACGAAGCTCACGTTTTCGTAATTTTACTTGTATGAAAAAAAAAAACAGTTGCTCAAGTTTAACGAAAGCGTATGATTGAGGATGAGCAGGCACTGCAAACTTTTAACACGTTCTATTTTTACTTTTCGCCGTATGTTTGCTTGAAGAATGTGAGTCTACTCTCCTGTGTAAGTTCAGGGCTAAGAATGTAACAAAACTGGCAATAAACGTTCTTCATATCGCTATGGGGATACTTTACTAGAAACCAAATAATAGTAAAACCATTCAATATTTACTTTTCTAATGATGTGTTAAATAACAATGTATATGCGGTGAACAAAATCATAGTAACTGATTTTGTTTTAAAGAAATTTGTGTGAACGATAATTTTTGGCAGCAGGTGTCAAAAATATTACTAATAAAATATACAAACTAGTTCCAATAAAACGCATATTTAATACATGAGTTACATAAAAATGATAGGTCAATTTGTGGGATTTTGGTTATTCCAGACAATGGTAGTTATGAAACTTTAAACAAACTATCTCACTGGGATTTCTTCTGCATATGAAATAAATTATTAAATTCAAGTTACTGTTAGGTCTATAATTGCTAATATTTTGTGCATCTTAATACACTAATAAGTTCAATAATATGACTTATGACCCTTTTGTTAACAATTTTACATGCAGTCTAAAATAGAAACACATTTTTAACTGACGTCAATGTTCACATCAACTCATGGAACCAAATCCTTATGACAGAACTATTAAAAATTAACTGCTCATAAAGAAGTAGGAACCTACAATCCCAAACACATAAGTAATTGTTGTTTATGCCCCTATTACGACGTATGTATAACAATTTACGTACGTAGTTGGCATGAAAACAAATTACACCAGACAGGCATTTTTTTAAATACGTGTTTTGACTAAAATTTACCATAGATAATTTTCCAAAATTATTTGAATTCTTCCCTCTTTGTTTTCTTGGAAAATAATGGTCCGGCAACGTCGTAGATCTATAATAATATAATACATTGAACACTCGTTGGTACAAAAACACAGGATTGTTTAGTTCCGAAAACATACTATTAAAACTTGGACAAGGCTGTTTAATAACGGAAATCGTTGACAACACAGTTGTCACTCTGAACATTATCACATTTATACATTACAAACTTAAAAAAATATTTGTAACGTTCTTTTGCAGTGACGCTTTCGCTCTTAGAGAAGCGTGTCAAAACAAGATATATTTGTACACCACTTAGGCTACAATTAAATAGTTTAAATTAGTTTTCCAAAAACATATTATGTAAAACTTAAATTATTGTAAAATTTGCATGAAATCCATATATACATATATATATATATATATATATATATATATATATATATATATATATATATATACTAGCTGCCCCAACAAACATTGTTTTGTCACATAAATAAATTTAAAATATTTACTAAACAATAGCAAACATAGATAAAAAATAGATAGATAAAAACCTAAAAACCTATTCGCAGACCTAACGAATGTATATGCAAAATGTCATTGAAATCGGTTAAGCCGTTTCGGAGGAGTATGGAAACAAACACTGTGTCACGAGAATTTTATATATTATATATAGAATTGTATATATTATATATAGCAATGTAAATGTGCGTTCAAAAACAATACATGAATTTTTACAAAAATGTTAATATTTACATACAGATTTTACATATTTACAACGTACTGCCTGTACGTTTTAAATTACTTATAGTTTTACTAAAGGTGATTTTGACAACCAGTTTCCGAGTAATTTTTTGGTAAAGTACAAGACATTTTGTAAAATTTAACAGGGTGCCGAAATTGGCTTATTTCCACATAAAATTAACTTACAGCTTAACATTCTCATTTCAGTCGTTACCAAATGTCCTTTGGAATAATTTTAAACTACTTTTAATACTCAGCTGATTAGTGTTTTAACTTTAATTTACAAGAAATTTCTTGTAATTAAAATAATATATATTTAGTTTACATGGCATTGTTCCGAGATAGGTTTTTATTTTATTGGTCAGAAGTGTTTTTTTTTATATGGTGATATGGCGACTTGGTATATTTCCGGATGGGTTGTCGGCACACAGTGTATGTACTAAAAGCACAAAGGAAAATGAAAGCCAGGTTAAGAGCCCTACACAGCTGGTCCATGAGCTGTATCGCAGTGCGGTAGGATAAACTATTTGTATGATATACTACCAAACGTGACTTCGATATTTTTATCTACGTAAAATAAATCGTATTTGAAACTATGCTTCCCTATTTTTGTTTTCTAGATATCACATGAACGTGGTTTCGGACATTATTAAATGGCCAAAAATTATTGTTTTACAGACTGTCGTCACATCCGAAATACCAACAGAAACCGTAAAACAAAAACAAAGAAGCACGCACTCGACTTTACTGTACACTTTCTATAGATAAAATAGTCTCATTGGGAAAAGCGAACGACCAAAACAGTGCACTTGGTTTTTGCGTCTCGCCCATAAAGGCAACACGGTTGTTGACCCACGAGCCATTTTATACATTATCGCTCCAATGTTTCTTAACATTAGGCGAGACGCATAGTATCTGCTGTATAGAGCCCGTAAGAGTCATTCTCCATCCCACGTGTTGATTTGGTGGTTTTACTTTCCTATTCTTGTTTCACACTCGAAAATTCCAGAAATACCACAATGGAAACATATATGTCTATCTTACCGTTCAGTAGACGTAGCAGAAGTGAACTAGGACTCATATTTATGTCTATATTGTAAAATTTATCAAAACTGTTGTATTTTACTGAAAAAAGATATCGTTGTTCACTTCTTATACGTATATTGAAAGGTAAGATCAATAGATATGTTTCGATTGTGGTACTTTGGGAATTTTCGGTCGTGAAACAAAAATAGGCAAGTAAAACCAATGAATCAACACGTAGGCTGGAGACTGATCTTAGCGACAACTGACCTGGCAGTCGGTCTCGGGGTCAGCGTAGTAGCCAGAGTTCTTCACTTGTTTGCAGTTGAAGCTCGTCTTCGGTATGCTTGGCAACACAGGGAAGTCCACGCCAGGTCTACCTTGGACACCTGCGACAAGAACCACCCACGCACGCTGTATTAGTATGTCTGGACAATTACCCACACACTGTAAAACATTATGTGTAAATTTACCAGACCACCATATCAGGACGTTAAGCATGTATGTAGAATGAAATTCTTTCCCATACATAAATGGTAATGTATTTATGCAGTTTTAGGAATCCTTAAAATGCATTTTGATGTTAGCTAACTTGTATAGTAGCAATGCTCAACAGTTGCTAAATTTACAAGATTAAGTAGGCCTATTTTAAGTGTCTCATGCTGAATTTGGTTAAAAACTTCCCGTTCTGTTTAGGAGCTGTTTTTTACAGTGCACTAAAGTATAGGCGTGCTAACGACTCTGCATGGCAAGCTTATGGCTACTGACACTTATGGACTCGACTGTAACGAAATTTCGTCTCAATGTAACAGTGTAAATAACAGTTCTTTCAAACACTAAAAAGAGTCGGATAAAATATCTCAAGGAAAAGCACAACGTTGAGAATATTTGTAAATTTAATTTGAAGTTTTCATAATAAGTGTTTACGATATAAAACTTAAATTTATATTAGGTCGAAAATCTTCAGACTTTAGATGAAATTTTTCGACAAATCCTTTCCGCTATGATAATAGTTTAAGACATTTAGTAACAGTAATTTTCACTTTAAAAGTTACGTGTAACATTTACTTAGTAAGAAATATGTTTTACACTTTTTTTCTCAGTTTTGCCTCCGTAGGAACGTGATTTGTAGGGCCCGGTAGTTTACGCGAAAAAAATTTTGCAGCATTTTGTTTCAGTGCATCACATGCGCACCTGCATCTCTGCTTTGTGGTCAGTGATTGGATGCCTTAACATACAACGTCTGGGGATTAAACCCTCAAATCACAGACGTGATATGTCACAGTTATTCATGTACCGATTGACACAGTCAAATGAATAACGCCTCTGCACAAAACCACTCTGCCGATAATCGTGAAGTTTCACTGCATGTGTACACGTAAGACACTGAAACAAAGTTGGGCAAAAATCTTTTCGCGAAAACTACCGGACCCTAGTCACTTAGCATATTCCTTAAAAGAGGATGCCACCTGCCACTTGGGTTTAACGTAATTTTTACTTTTACGTTTATGAAGTAAGTTTATTGTATGTTTGGCTATGGTAGGACATTAAATTATTCAGAACTACTTTCACACTGTGCAACAAATAGGGGTTTAGAAATTATCACCTGTTTCATAACTATGTATAAAAAAGGCTATTGGTGTTAAAAGAGAATTTTTAAGAATGTAGTGAATCTTAAAAATAAATTATGAAGATGGACTCAATTAATGAATTAAAATAAATGTAAAACAATAAAATTGTTCACATAAAACGTTGTACTGTTTTCACTCACTTTTGAACTCTATACAAACAACTTACGAGAGCCAGCAAGTACGACACTCAAAAATAAGAGATCAATATTGAAAACTCATAGATAGGGACCCAAATGTCTTGTGAAAAGATTTGTTCACTAGTCTGTTTCAGTTCATTAAGTGCAAATCTGCAGCTTTGTTTTTAACTGTCCTTTGTTGAACGCTTTACTTCAGATCACAGGAGCGTGGTATCGCAGTCCACTATATGAAAGCCACGGTCAAATGAGAAACGTCCTTCCACTAAGACTCTCTGCCAATAACAATGAAGAATTACTACAGATGTGCACTTAAAACATTGAAACAAGTCGTTGCGAAATTCTTTTCGTGAAAATCATGGATTCCTACCAACATATATTTGTTACCAATTGGTGTCCAGCTGCACTCCTTGTGAATGATTGACTTGGGAAATCCATAGACTGCGGCGTTCACTGCAGAGTGACGGGGTGGTAGAAGTACTAAGTATACGTAGTTCAGGATAAAGTGAGCGCTAAAAATGTAACCTTTGAAAAATATCACTAACTGTTACTGCATACATAATTCAACATTAACAATAGTCCCTTTACTGATTGTATAGTTGGCAGCAAAATTACGTGACATACTTCCGTGTATTTTCGTATTTAAACTAAACAATAATAAAAAATCTCGACCGAAATCGACATAATTTTATTTTATATAATTAATGAACTTATTTTGACATACTGACTGCACTATTCATCTTACACACGCAAACATCAAGTGACGTGTCCAGAGAGGTTAGATATTTCCCGTCGTTAGCTGTTAGGCGCGGAAATATACGAATTGTCTGAAGACAGAACTTTAGCAGTGTTTTTTAGAGTGCTCACTTTAACCCGAACCGCCTATAGCCAGCGTACCCTGGTACTCCTGCAGGTTGGCACCAGTGCTGGTGGCGAGTCTCTTGAACTGCTGCTTGGGCACGAAGATGTGGTCCAGCTCCTCGAGAGACATCTCCTGCGAGGCCTCCTCGTAGCTGCCCCGGGCAATCTGTGTGATCATCTGCGGCAGTCTGTGGCGGAACTCCGTCATGTTGGTGGTGCGGTCCTGCAGCTCCTTCACCAGATCCGACAAGCTGCGGCTCGCCGGCTGCCGACAACAACCACAACTGTATGCTGTTCAAGCTAACGTCTGCTCTTGTAAACACCTTTATGCTAACTAACTCGCTTTATTATCTTTCTTGTAACAATGAGCAAAGCTAACAATGAGCAAATGTAACAGTAGTTCAGAGATTTGAAATTTTAACATATCGTAGAACTGGAAACCTCTGCAACTTTATTGTCTGTTTGTCAGTTCGGTACAAATCTTGCAATTTATTTTAAACTTACTTGCCGATGAGCTAGAGTCTTGAAACCGTAAACATAGTTTAAAATTGGATGAAAATGCAATGTAAGAACAAAGCAATTGTAACAAAAAACTATTATTTTCAAAATTAAAAAGTAAATTTTTATGTACATACAACGTTTATAAAAATGTGATTGAAATATTTTACACACACAAGGAGAAAAGCAGAAAAAAATATTAAATATATTTTTGAAACACCGCGTTTTTAAATGCACTGAAGGCATAAAACAATTTCTCCTATAAAAATACTTGAATTTAAAATAAAAAAACCTGGGGCGTATTTAATAGATAGTTTATTAATTAAATTTCACTTAAATCACTAATAATTTTACTACACAGGCAATAATACGAACGATTGAGTAAGTTCTCTCAACGACAGCTGCTCTCTACACTTCTTACTATTATCTTATTCGTTTGTTTCTTTTAGTTCATTTATATACAGATCCCCTCCTCTGGTGCATAGATAAGAATGGGAGGACAGTTAAACACAGTAATTCCTCTAAGCACAGGACAGTTCCGATGAATCTTGTTTTGTTACATTCGGGTAAAACTCCTAGATGGTAGAGCGCACACAAAGGACGGGATGAGACAAGCTTATTACCGGGGAAATTCACGATCCAGTTCCACAAACCAACCACAAGTATCAAGAAGAACTTAAGGTGCTCACCAATAACAAGTGCGAAGGGCTAGCTTACTCGAACGAGTACAGTTCTAGTGTGGGAGAAGGGAGGTTCCGCGAGATACTTACTGGATGATTGAGGAGTTACCGCCACCCACAGAACTTATTGCTTACATCATTTGGAGCAAAAAGTATCTAACTCACATGCGGGTGCCTGGTGAAACGAAAATCGGCAGTTGTATGTACTGCTACGTGTAGCTACGCTGTAAAAACAGTTGGTAGTTTTACTAATCAAGTGTATGTGAATATTCCCCAACCCTGTGTGGGAAACCAGGTTTCCAAACATTGTAAAAAAAATACCACACTGTAGTGTGCTTCACATAAACTACTTGGAAATTTCGCTCGTGCATTATGTAAAATAGCTATGGAGGGTATGCACTAATATGCAATGAAAAATTACGTTACCGGTTGTGTAACTTTCCTTTACAGGCGTGGAGTAATTTTCCCTTACTTGTAGAGGTAGTCAGCTTCCATTACACGTAGAATACCTAGCAAACGTGTTTACGTTATTTGCATTGTAGTTTTCCGCTGTCCCACTAATAAAGAAGGATCTTCTGTTCGTTCAACGATATAAATTTGTGAAAATCAACACTTTTTCTTCCAAATAAATTTTGAGGTGTACATTTTGAGTATTAATTGCATTGAATTGGAGTAGTTATTACTTTTACGTAAAGACTATCATAAATTCAGTTTTTTTAGATCACTCTGTCTAGATTGATATAAAGAATCATGTATGAAATGAAAAATAAATTAAATAAAAATTCGTTATGCTGATGTTGATACGCTCATTGCGGTAAATATACTGCCTGGATAATAAGACATCTTTTAGTTGGCCAACTTGCGTGCTTCATAACTGTTGCGAAATACGACCATATCGCTGTCACAGGCAACTAAGACGTAATTAACAGCCGTGAGCTGCTCTCACAGGTAATTAAGGTTGCTGGGTGTTGCATATACGGCAACTCCACTTCCTCGACAAGAAATGACTCGTGGGAAAAACAGCGATCATATCAACACAAGTTAAGTCACGGCCTGATTTAATTTACAGGAGACCCGCGAATGTTGGTATTCTGAAACTCTAGACGTGAGAATGTTTTCAAATAAATTAACCTGCACAAGGAGTAGTTTAAATGCACGAGGATGCATGCAAACAAGCAGCAACCTGTTCTTCATCGTGACACTCATAGTTGGATATTTTTGAGGTTAAGTTACTTAATCCATGTAGATTCCGGTATGGTTCCTCATTCCTAGTCCAGAATCTCTATGCAATTATGTCCTACTTATGTTGGCCTCGCGGTCGGCGAAACGTTAAGGGTGCGGCTACCCCAATTTTCATTACTATTTTTTAAAATTTTATTTGTACCAGATATTTTTTTTCTTATTTTATACACAAAATGTGACTAAATTTGGCTCTTATGAATTTTTTATCTGTCATAGTTTTCGCATAATGGCTTGTTAAAGTAATATTTTGCATATTTCCGTTTTAAGGACTACACTAAAACCAACTGACATACCAAACTAAAAAATTCACAGTGTATAAAGACATTCCAGGCTAAAATGTCATGCTCATAAAAATAAAGAATAAAAATTATTTGTATTAAGAAAATATTTGCATTTTTTTTTTTTTTAATTTTTATTTTCACTTTCAGCATTTTTTTTAATACAAATAATTTTTATTCTTTATTTTTATGAGCATGATATTGTAGCCTGCAATGTCCTTATACACAGCGATTTTTCTGAGTTAGGTTTATCAGTTGGTTTTAGTGTAGTCCTTAAAATGGAAACATGCAAAATATGACTTTAACAAGCCATTACACGAAAACTATGAGAGATAAAAGTATTTCACAGGAGCCAAATTTAGTCATATTTTGTGTCTAAATTAAAAAAAAATTTAAAGTCCAAAAAAAATTTTAAAAAATGGCGACGAAAAATTGCAGTTGACCGCGCCCTTAAGGGTTCTGGTGCCTTAAAGGCGCCGCCTACCCGCGCGTTAGAGTCTCAGAAATTACTGAGACACAAGAGAGACCTTGAAACCAGCATCAAATAACGAATCATGTAAACTAGCTAATCTCTGAAATAACGTGCGAGGGTCCCGCTGAATCGTTTATACTATGGGACATTAAGGGGTGACCCCATGATTTTATTGGCGGAAAGTCTGTAGATAAGTTCAGTGCACATCGCAATCTGAGTTTCACATTCATCCGGTTAGCGACAGTCTGAAAAAAGATGTTTTCAGTCATGTTGGGTGGCTTAGAAACAGTATTTCTAATGTGCAAGGTGTCTCTACAATGAGGTTCCAATGCTTCTCTTAAGTGTGTTTTTTTTTTTCGTACGAAGGCACAATGGACACACGTGGAATGTTTTCGTAAAAAATCCTGTTTACGAACACACTGCGACGCATATGAAGCGTGGGGTAGGCGGCCGCCTTACGAGATAGAATTGCGAGGCCGTTACCTCACAACGTGAATGCACTAAGAACGACTCTTGCTGTATCACTACTTGTTTATCTCCTCTGTGCATAAAACACTCTGTAAACAGGTGCTTCGTATTTTCTTTGAGTACTCGCCTGAACGTAACATAAGTGTTGACAGTATGTTTCAACATTCGTTGTTTCATAAATAAATTTTGTACTGCTCAACATGAAAATATTACCACTGATGAATACTGTGTCAAAAATGTTTATAATAAATTTTCTGCGAAATCTCACGTCAAAACTAAAATCTTACTGTTTTCAGAAATTAGATAAAACTAGTACTACGTTTAACGAAGGAATATATTTTACACGAAAAAAAAAAAAAAATTCCGTAATTTCTTTCTCTAAAACCAAATTTTTTTACTAAAAATTTTTGAATTTATAAAAATAAATTTACAATGTAGGTACGTAAGTCTTGTTAGTTTAAGGTCTACTTAAACATAAAATCGTGTATAATTATTTTTGGTAGGCAGCTTTGACGCGACATTACAACACTGCAATGTCCGAGAACCTAGAACGTGTAATTCAGTTTAGCCATTCTGATTAAGTTCTACGTGGTCTTCTTAAATTACTCTATGCAAAAACTTGGATAGTTTATTATGAAAAGTCTTAGCTGCTCAGTTCACTGTTCCTTATCTTCTGATCTACTAATTTTGTCTTTACTAACATCATTATCGACAAAACGTTAAGAGTAAGAGACTGAAATAATCTTGGATTATTTTTTTCTTAAAGTTTTCTTCCGGACAACTTATTTTGTACATTGTGCAATAGTAGGAAGTAGAATGTGGCCTTGCTAACGCTTTAAATTTAGCTTCAATAAAATAATTTTTTAAACATTGATTAGCATTTTACTAAAGACTATTTTTTCGTTCCCCGGTTAAAATAAAATAAACGATCGGATTAAAGTTAAATCAAAACTGTTAAACAAATCTTATCAATCACTCTGCTGTTTTAAATAATAGTTTTAGAAGGAATTTTGGTTCGAACAAATTGGCGACATTGATTCACTCTTTTCAGTGCCTTGCCTATCTGGGTTGCAACAACGGCTTTAAAAGGGTTGCAAATGTGAAAATCAAAGAATTCTCAAAGGATTAATGTCGTAAACAGCTATTTTAAATGAAAAGTGTTCTGTATATAATTGCTTGATAAGTATTGCGATAGACAGTGATTTAAGAAAATAAGAATTTAGAAATTATTATTATTTAATTCTGATTGTTATATTTTCCCTGCATTTAATGTTTGGTAATTTTGTAATGTTTATTTTACTATCGTATTATAAATATAAGGCATTAAAATTAAAATTGACTACATTTATTCAAAACATTTTACGTATAAGACGTGTAGTTTGAAATTAAACCGACTACGAAGTAATTCATTTCAGTATTTATTCACCACCAGAACTCAGCAGATGTGAACTTCGTAGGCAGAATCCTTAGGTTCTACCAATCTAGCTACTTGAAGAGAATAGTTGAAAACAAACTTATCGAATTTTACAACAGAACTATAAAAAATTGATATGTTGGGAAAACAACTAAAATTAAATATGGCAGATGTAATATATTACATTATTTTAACTCCGTCAAAACGTGGTATGTATGTTACTTAGTAAATGTTATGTTTATTTGGTTACTGAAGTCTCGTTCAGTATTAATATATTATGGACAAGCCTTGCATCATATATATATACACACATTATATATACATACATTCATACTACGTATTAGTGTGTAAGTTGCCAACCTCATACAATAAACATATTTAACTAATGTTCGAATTTTTGTGAGCAAGTCTGGTTTTGAAAGTTATCTCCTTGTTGCAACGGTAGCTGGTGCTGGACCCTGTCTCCGGTGACGTGACCTCTCCTTGGGAACCATCGTGGGAAGACGAGAAGAGCCTACCGTACTCGTTGTTCGTCGCTGCCCTCAACCTCTCATGCTGACCCCTAACTTGATGGTGTGTTTTGAGAGGGGAGGGGGAAGAGCATCACCACCGCTCGGTCATTACGACCCGTCACGAACCCGCCACAGCGCCTTGATTAATTGCATGTTCGTGCCTTCGCCCAGCAGACCGCTTGGCGCGCAATAAACATACCATCTCAGTCTCGCTTCCTCGTCGCTCTAAAGCCTACCTTCAGGATGGTCAATTGTGATAAAATCACTATTTAAAATTTTTATAAAATAATGTTAGTTTTTTAACGATACTCGTGACTCTGTATATCAACCTTACAGCTATGGAGCTAAACTAATTAAACAATTTTCAAACAATATCTTCCTATTCGATGAGTGTTTAAGAAAATTCTTTGAAACGAAATTCATTTTAAGTGAAATGTCTAAGGGAATACTGCTACTTTGAGAAACTTTGATAAATTATGCGTTCCGCACTTAATAGCTGAAATTATATGTTGAAATTTATGTTCCGTAAAAGTAATATTCTGAGACAGAAAAATTAAGTTAAAAATACCTTTGCCGAGTAATATTCCTTAAGTAATTTAAATATAAGTATAATTTTTTTCGAAAGTGACATATTAAAATATCGTAAATTGTATAGCGATTCTCCTTATAAAGTGTTCATTTTACAAGAGACATCATACAACTGCATTTTGTTTTATTTGTGAAAGTCCCATTATGTAACCGCTGTTTTTTTTTGTTACATTTTATTCATGTCAGGTGGGTTTATTACTGATTTAACAATGTATATTTTTCTACTCGTTTAATTAATTATGTTTCAAAAAGATTTTACTTTAGTTTAGGTTTAAGTTATTAGTTTAAGTGAATTTATTAATGTAATATAGCCTACCTATAAAGGTTCACTCTGGAGAAAATAGGATATGAAAGTAATTGTCATTGTGAGAAATAAATTTACAAAGTATGAACAAGGGAAAATAATGGATGATTGTCGAGACTCGCCAACTACAATTTAAACGTTCATAATACCTGTTAAATTAATGTTATTATTTTACTTGATTGTCATGTCACAGTGCAGGAGGCAGTGCATTTCAATATAGGCACTCCAATGTTGACTCAATGTTCATATAAACTTTTTCCATCACAATGATCCTTACTATCACAGCTTAAAATATTGTCCTTTCCTCGCATGCCAATGATTAAGTGTAAAAAATGCTTGTCGTCTTAACTTCACCATTTAAATGGGCACGTATTAATGTATAAATGTAAGAATAAATTCTGTGACTGCAGTTCTGGTAGGCCAAGCCCATTTAAGCGTTTTGCCTCTCAATTTAAACGAGAATCACTGAGAAATGAATTTATTCTGAAAAATTCCAGGCGTTTCGTCAAAAAGAAATGAGCATCTGAAGTTAGCGAGACCGTTCTGATTATTTCAGTGGCTAACTACTACTGATTTAAACGTGATTTCCATTTATTCTCAGTGAATTTCGCCTCCCTTTTAAATGGTTTTTAGTGAGTTCTACAGGTGCATAAGTCAGAAACAGATCGTTAAGTGGAATTTTAGCGTTTCAACTCTCACTGATTGTAACCGCCGACTAGGATTTAGAACGGCAATCTATGCATCGGTATTAGGGTCGACGTTTGTTTGCACATAATTTGCCACATCGCCTATACGTACAAGATGGTCCTGTCAGAGTCTCGTCTAAACGTCATGTTAAGCACTGACTAGGGTTCTGAAACTTCGGAAAAAAACCGGTAAAAATTGGGGAAGAAACAAGGAAAAATTGCTTTTTTTTTCTTTGAAGTTAAAATGGGAAAAATTTCATTTTTTCATCAAAATGAAAAATTACGGAAAGTTAAAAAAATCAATAAATGTAATCTTACAATTTTTAATTAGAAATTTGGATGTTAAATGTATTTACATTTGGGCCTACCTGCCGATGCACATAATGCCCTACCAGTACCACGAAAATAAAATAATCAGTAAATGAAACACAAAGTTTCAAAAAGAACAACAATAGAGTTGGTACAGTAAAATAAACAATGTGCACAAGAATTAGCAAGAAATACTGGTCAAACATATACTCATACACAACTTAACTTACAATCTCTGCCAAAAAACAGTTTCGATTACAACGAAAAACCCTTTGTAGTTCAAATTCGCAAGTAACACACTAAGTTAACTATTAATTATCTTGCTGATTGTATCAACTGGCTAAGTGGTGTACTTTACTGTTGTTTTACATTTATCAACTTTATGATTTGCCGTTTTATTTTCAGACACACAACTGACATGTAAAATTTGACACTGATTGCTGTTTGCCAGGTGTTCAGTTATGACTTACGATGGTGTGTGCGTGCGTGCGTGATCCTGATTACTAGAAATTTCACTGATTCAATGGCCTGCAGGCTAGAATCCATTGTCCTACGCATATTCAAGCCCCGTCTATTGGTTCATTGCCCGCTTGTTCCACTGAGCAGCAGCTAGTGAACTAATAGTCGGGGCTTGAGTGAGCGTAGGAGAGTGAATTCTAACATGAAGGTCATTGAATCGGCGAAATTTTCCGGCCTCTACGATAACTAGTAAACAAGTTACTTCAATTACAGTTATGTGATGCTTTTGTAGTTTCCTTCATCTTAAAACTGTAAAGTTCTCATTTTTGCCTTCCTAGTATGTAAACGTTTCGAAAGAATCAGATAGGCCAGCACTTTGCCTTATTTTAATAATTACCGCATATAAGTTACTGTATATTATTTAGCCACCAGATGTTTAGTATAGCCTAATTTCACAATGATTTTATATAATTTTTTCCAATTTTTCCGGGAAATTTAAAAAAAAAAAACCTAATTTTTTTTTCCTTTTTTTTTTTTTTTCTTTCGCCAATTTTTCCGGAAATTTTAGAACCCTAGCACCGACCGCATAGTTATCTTGCTGGAATATAAGGATTTCTGTATGAAACATGCCTAAAGGCGTACATGAAATAACAGTGTAGAAAATTCAATAGTTGAATCTGATTAAAAACGCAATTTTAGGAATTTTCTCTCTCCTAGAATACATATTATAAACAGAAACAGTCGAATATAACTTGTAGTTGGAACTTCGAAAACAGACACCACGTAGGCACGCGAAGTATTTTTATGTTTAGTTAAAACCATATTTTCCGAATCTCTGCGCACAATGAGGTGACTCCCGTAATATCTCGTTAGCTTCGTTGATAACGAGGTCAATTAAGGCAGATAATAAAAGTGCAATTAGGATGTAATAAGGAACCATTTCAGCACTCACATTCTGTGATTTTTGAAACCACTGCAAACCGGAATCAGCGTTATGGCCCAATGTTTTACGAAACTTAAAAAAAAAAAAAAAAAAAAAAAAAAAAAAAAAAAAAAAAAAAAAAAAAAAAAAAAAAAAAAAAAAAAAAAAAAAAAAAAAAAAAAAAAAAAAAAAAAAAAAAAAAAAAAAAAAAAAAAAAAAAAAAAAAAAGTAGTGCTATAGGCTACCAAGGGTAGCCTTTTTAAATAAGGCATTCTAATGATATATTTTTAAAAAATTTGGCTTCGTAACTGAGCTTTACGTCTCGTCATCGTAGACGGTGACACGCTCTTCGACACAATGAAACGAACTGAGAAAGAAATCGACCATGGCCTTATAATTATGGCCGGAGTCGGAACTCGAACCCTAGTATATCGTGTTACCGATGTTCTGCCGCTTATCGGCTTCGCCTTTGAAATTTAATAAAATAGTAATGTGATCAGTTACCCGAAGAATTAAACGTTAGTAAATGAGAGAATATGTGCTTTGCTTGGGGGGGGGGGGGCATTCTTGTCAAATTCATACTAGCCCGTGGTTGTTTTCACTGTGAAATTGTAACAAAATAATATTGTCTAAATAATTAGGAGAAATTAAAACCCCGAAATTAACGTTAGAGTAGAAAAAACGATTCACACATTGGCGTTACGTTTGTAAATTAGATGAAAAAACCTCCCCTGAACCGACTTTTCCTGGGCGAAGGAGTTCAATCCTTGGACATCAACTGCCCAAAACTTTAAGATTAAAGCTCGTCGCGTGAATAGTTTTCTTGGAGTGCAAAATGAGGAGGGTGTAGTATCCGATGACCAGGGTACCGCACCATGGATGCAGATTACTACTGAAGGCCCTGAAGGTATCTGCTTTCCTCGTAGGATGGCATGAAAAGTAACCATGCAATGGAGAGGCGTCGGAATAAGGGAGAAGGGGGAAACGTAAGATCTCCGAGAAAACCCACCGGTATCGTCCGACACGATTCCTACATGCATGGACCTATCTCACTGGGAATCTAAACCGGAACTTAGTGAGAGGCGAGTGCTCTAGTCACTGCGCATACTGCGGTCCCTACCGCAAGCTACGAATTTTTTTACGGGTTTTAAGAAAAAAATTGTTTCTAGCATAAAACGTGCTGCCAAGTGTAACGCTCCAATCGTTCTGCTAAATACAAAAAGGAGCGCATCTTATAATTAGGCCTTAAAGTTGTTTTCGTTTTTTGTCTTTTAATTTTAGAATTTGTTAATTTTTCCTAAATAAGTACACAAGTTCTGCCTTAAAATATAAGTAAGATGAAATAATGTTTGTTGCTATTCACGGAGAAAATTAAAATTTTTATAACCACCGTTTCCAGCACAATAACTTAATAAAATTATTTAACAATAATTTCATATAGTTATGTGTGCTTATGGTGCTACAGTGTTACCGTATTATTGTTGATTACAATTACAAATGTTTATAACAGTTTTATTTTAAATGTGGTTGTGTAAATTACGAAAGTTTGACTAATCCTATACAGTATTTAGCATATTAATATTATATTTTATCCACTTACTGTTATCCTGCCTAATAAACTTTGCATTTTCTACCAAACGAATTTTAATGAGAGTATGTGTATGTGTACATACATAGACACACCCATTCTTTCAATAATTTATGATGTAATAACCAATTCAAAACTGAATTTTTATTCGGTTATAAGACAGAACTTTTTACATTTCCAAACGAAAAATTACTTTCGGAGTCCAGAAATAACCAATGCACTGACTGACAAATCTTTATAAATCAATCCAAAATTTTGGTTCAAATGAATTATACATTTAATACGTGTGAGTATTATTAATTTAACTTTCGTGTTAACCAATGCTCATATTATGACCAAAATTACCCATTTAAAAACTACCTGCTCTGTTAGGAAACTTAATGTATTACTTTCGGCAACCAGTTACCTCAGTTTCACCAACCTTTGAATTTGATGACGCGCATGTGCTTACGAGAATGGCCACTCCTGGAAAACATAAAAAAAGTTTATTAATTTTCCGAACTTAAATATCACACGTACATACAACATAGTTTAAGTCAGAAAAATTATGCAAAACACACACACATTAGTTATATAACATGAAAAATATTTATTTGTTTACAAGTGTTAAGTTTAGAAAATATTTTGACGGGATTTTTTTTTATTTACTGAATGTATTAAATTTATTTGCAATTCTTATCATTTCTCTTTGAAGACTAATAAATTATTACATTACTACAAATAACATACCTTATACATAACTATGCACTTATATAATCAAAAATACATAGCTCGCATATCTCCGAAATAAATGCCTAAATGTTGCACCGTTAAACTGGGTGAATGGGAACACTGTGGCGAATACGAGTGCAATTTTATATTTTAACTTCCCGTATTGTTTTAAAAATTGTATTTTTTTCAGACAGGCGAATTAATAAATTTAACAAACAGTAGTTTTACTGTAATATAAACATGTTTAAGGAAAAGGTGTAAGCTAAAGATTTGTTTGCTAATTTTGCTCTAACGTATTTATATAAGTTTCTATTCACCCAATTTTTAAGCTATACGATTTTTATTTGCCGTTGTGGTGACTTTTTTGCACCTGCTCAACAGGACAGAGTATAAGAAGAATGATGTTAACTTCCCGTAATAATGTAAATTACTAGTGCTTACGTATGCAATACAAGTTGCTATGCTTAAACTTGCGTTCACGTTCGGTTTTACAGTATGTTTTAAAGATTTTTTGTTAGGAATCCGTGATAGTAAGCATTTGACGTAATTTGAAGTGAACATTATTAACATAAGAAAAGGCATTGCGTGCATTTTCTATTGTAGTAATTTGATTTACAAATTTTGAAGGAAAAAAACATATAATAAACCTTTATATTTAATGAATGAGCATGCTAAACAATAATAAAGACGAAGGCAGACACATAAATTCTGCATAAACCTGTTTGAAATGTCCCACAAATTTGCAAAAAATATATATATGTATTCACACAGCTGTTTTTAATATTGGGAATCCAAACTTTATTATTAATTAATATCTAAAAATATATTGTTGTGGAATTGCGCTATTTGTAAGTAGTAAAATTATTTTTTTAATATATTTATTTTAAAGCATATGCAACTGAAGTAGATCTATCGCGATTCTCAAATTACATTTAAATTTATATTGTGCTTTTGTATATGTCTGACCCATGATAGAAAAAGGGTTGGTTTACATTCAGTCATAGTAAGCAATGACTCCAATGATTGGTCGCTTAAGTTAAGTGGATATTTCCTGTGTAGCTGTTTAATTTCAATGCCTGTTGGTGGAAAACTCTTCATTGTTTGAACACAATGAATCACTAACGGAAATTCACGAACTCATTAAATGCAACCGACGATGCAAGTGTACAGAAAATGTATCTTAAAATTAAATGACTGGGGTTCTCAACAGTAAAATAATTTGTATTACGAAGCAGAACATTTTAAAACATAACTTCGCTATCACAACTGCAGGTCTCTTAGAAATCACATTGGAACATTTTACAAGTAGTAAACACTTTAAATAGTCATGCAAATTATTGCATGTTTTGATTATTCTTCCGTTTACTCATGATGGCAAAGAAATTTCAACGATATATTCACAGATGTGACGCAACTATAAATCCCCATGGGTTTCTTATTTCGTAACTAGCATTTCGTCCACAGTTGTTGTCATAACTCTATTTAAAGGTCTTAACCCGTGTCGAGTTAAAAGCTGCAAGATGCAATTCCCTCTATGACTCGAACCCGGCAAATATGCGGCACGGTAGTGAAAGACGGAGGGGTCATCATTACGAAAAAGGCGAGTTAAGGTTGAACCCGTGGAAAGTGGTTTGCACGTTCGTGTCTGGAAGTGTATCATCCCGCTGCAGCATCCTGGTCCAGGGGTGTGGAGCAGATGCTGGGGAAAGCCGATCTCACCGGGACAGGGTCACACGAGGTCGCTTCTCTCGTGGTCTCGTCACTGCAACTAACTACCAGTAAGTCTTCTTACACGATATGTGGTAACACTGGGTGCAGCTAATTCCTATCTTAGAACTGTATCTCAGATATAAACAAAATTATAGGCATTAAAAAAACACGTTTTCTTTACTAGCGATAGGATGTCCAAATAGTTCAATATAACTTAATTTTGGTACATCGCCATATAAAAATTTATTTAACTATATACTTTTTTTCTTTCGTGTCTTACAACAAAATGGAAGATATAAAGGATGGTATATAAAAAAAATTTTTGTTTAAAGATTTTGATTTTAAAACAAATTTTTTTTCGGCCGCAACAAGTCGAAATTTTGTTTCATAACAGGTGGGAATAATACATAATATCTGTAAAATTATTGTGTTGTCATCTAGTCTTGGTACGTGTGCGAATTTCAAATAATTTTGTCGTCTGAAAGTGGGTGAAAATGTAATTGAAATGTTTTATTATTATATATTTATTTATATGCATGCTATACATATATAGGGAGAGGGAAAGAGAGAGAGAGAAAGGAAGGAGAACTAATAAATAAAAAAAAGTGTGTTAGTAATTGTTATTTTATATCATATTTGTACTCAGTACTTTTTGTGAACATTACCTGTGGTGATCACGCGTTATTGTTATTTTATAGCGACGTACAATAATCATAATTTTGATATTGTTGGAACTCATCCGTAGTTAAAACTGTCATAAAGAAAACATTTACACTGAAAAAACATGGCACGCAGTACTCAATGAAAATTCTAGCGCAAGTCTTAGAAATAATTGGAAATTACTACGAAATAAGATAAGAAAAGAAAAAAATATATTTTCGAAAGTATTATTTAACACAAAAATATGACCGCGGGTGACTTTAGACATTTGATTTGGTACCACATGTCAGTTTCCTTCGATGTGTTTGTTATTAAAAACTTACGTTAATTTTTATGTGGTTTGAATTATTTTATATTTTATTTTCTGGGGAGGTGTTATCTTCGGATAACGTTTATGATGCTAGACAGTTTAAAGATATTGAAGACAAATTCCTTTGTTAAGCCGAAGAAGGATGAAATCGGCCAAATAGATATTGTTTAAAATATAAAGTACTTTTTCAAGCCATATCTCAAGAAGACAGCAAGTAAATATTCATTTTTATTTCTTTGCTCCGAAAAATATTATCTGGATGATAAAATCGATGGATAAGTAGTAATAAATAGTTTGATTTCAGTGATACCAGTCCAGCTCAAAAATATTTTCATGTTTTTTTCTACTTCTTTCCATAATCCAAGCTAAGGAATTATTTCGGAAGTCGCCAAACGATCTACATCATGTGTTTCTGCGGGTTGGAGGTTATCTTCCCCTACATGAGTACTCTGCGATTTTAGGCGTGTAAGCGCGTGACGCTTCTTGCGAGAAATATTTTGTCATCACAGAAACTTGCACAGCGTCACGGTGGCTCTTTACGTAGTCTGCGTTTGTGTGTGAGAGACAAAGTAGTTATGGAACTATAAGGAAGACGCTAATAAGCTTATATAATGCAGAATCATCTCAATGCCATTCACCTGGCGTGCAGTGTTTTGCTGTTTGTCATTTTACTGTAGGGATTTCAGAGGTAATATTAATTATTTTATTTTTAAGATGCATGGTCTAAAGTCTATTACATGTTTCTTTATTTGTCTCTATTCGAATACTGTAGGCATTTTTATACAAACAGCAGTCTGAAAAAAGTCGTTTTCATTTTTTTTTGTGGTCGCCTAAAATCATGTTTCTATTAATCATGCTGCATTTGTATGTATTCCTCATATAGATAAACAAATGTAATTCACGTAAAGTAAATTCTTCCAAGATTTTGCTGCAACACATTCCAGGTAAAGAGGTTTCTAAATGTAATGCGCCGACATAGGTGCCGTAGTCGGTTACGCTCCGGTCTACGCTGCGAGAGGTCCTGGGTTCGAATCCTAGCTAGGGTATGGCTGTTATGTTATCCCTTCACCTCATTTCATCCTCATCAGATCTTAAGACGTCGCTTTTAAAGGGCCGTAAAACCTTGTCATCTCGCATAAATGTAGTGTGGATTCCACACGCCCGAATGCTCGCAAACATAGTAAACAGTAAATGTTCGAAGATTGCCTATATGCCAGGCAATTAACCTCTTGTACGCTCCTTCGAGTGAGAGATTTTGGTCAGAGCTCAACATCGATATCTTTAGCGCTGGTGAGGGATGACATGAAGTGATAATGGAGCTGCGCAGGAATGTAGGGGTGGGGGAAACGGGAGAGCCCAGAGAAAACCCGCTGACCAACAGCATCGTCCGGCACGATTCCCAATGCGAAAATCCGGTGACCGACCGCGCCGGGAATCTAATCCGGATCTCCTTGGTGGGAGGCGAGTGATCTTAATCTGACCACTCGGCCGATGTAGCCCCACGCTCCTTCGAGTTGTATTTGCTGTGTGTCACTATATCATTGGCTTTCACACATACACCGGAATTAAAAGAAAAATTGTAACCTTCATTTGAAAACTATTACAACTTTTAACGACATTCATTCTTCATCAATTTTGGATAGAGAAAACTAATTAAAATATGCTCTTTTCTGTTTTGCACGCAAGACATTACGAATGGAGTTATTTGTGTCACGCTGAAATTTCATAAGTTTACGGTATTACCTGTTTGACACAATTTATTGGCAAACTTGTCGTATGCTACGAAAACGGAAAATCATACATCGTTGGCGGAATAGCGAAAGTAAGAATGATTTTTTTTTTACAATTTCTCATTAAAGATAGCGATTTATCATAAAGCCATGTGCATCATACTACGACATCTTCGCAGTATCAATTTCTGATTATGTAGTATGAAAGAAGAAATAATTAAACACATTTTAACAATATTAAAATAGAAGGGTATTAATTTTTGAATTTTTAATGCTGATTAAATATTTAATTGACTTAGGTGTATTAAATTAAGTGCATAAAATCGAATAAAAAATTTGTACAACCTTACTGAAAAAATTGTGTGAATGTTATTATGCTCATAAAGAATTATTAATAAGTAAAAGTTTTAGAAGCTGATATAGATAATACAAATAAATTTAATGTGTAATGTTATTCCGACGTGATTTAATCATTCATTGCGTAGTCAGTCATAGAACGATCACAATTTCAACGTCACATATTCAAGCTATTGTTACTCCGATTAAGTGTTTGTTCACAATGTTGACAGAACTGTTTCATAGGATTCGTTTGTTTTAGTTTTGCGAATATTACTTCGATTATAGTATTTGGAATTCAGCTAAGGTTAACTGTACTGCAGGTTTGAACAAAATTGTTTTACGATAGTTGCACTGCTGTCACTATGAGTTCTAATGAATCACAGAGCCATAGTACAATTAATCTAAACTTGGCCTGAAAAAAAAATAAAATTGATTAAATACAATTTTGAAGTAAAAAAAACAATTTCGGGTTTTTAATGACCTATTTCTTGCACTATATATCCACGAATGCTCTGTGATTGGTGAGTTTACTCTCTTTACCGATATCATTGCAACCAGCGGCAGAAATCGTCCCTGTGTCAAATTTTATCATACATTTTTCGGTTCTGCTGCATAATTAACTTTAATTAAGCCAATGTGTTCAACTTTAATTAACGTGTCACGCCCTCTAGATTCGCCGGAAAGCACACACGTGAAATGCTCGTGAATGTAATCCGAGATAATTACATTAAAATGATTACGAAACACTGATTGCAGTTACGTGCCATTGCGCGAGAAAAGAGCAGCAGAATGTTCAGCCTCATTGTTCTGGCTCAGGAAGACGTGAAACTCGAGCTTTTCTCAGCGGTAATTGGTACATTCCGTGCATTGTCTTAGGTTCGACACTGCTTCCGGCTCCGCTGGGAAAGTGGGCCTCGTATCGTCTTCTATCGTGGCGCTGCATAGCCCCGCCCCCGCCGAGCCGGCTGATTATGTCACAGAGTAAACACTGCACTGCAAGACGTGTTACTTTATGTTTACAGAAAGTTGTGTGTGTGTGAAGGCCTTCCCCGGCACTCGGTCTACTGGGAGTGACATCAACGTCAACATCACGTTGCATTTTGAAATAAACCTGACAAGGACAATGAGTAGGAATGAATCGCTTAATTTTGAAAGGGCATCAGTTATGGAAACCAAACTTGAGATCAATCAGTGAAATATTTCGTTTTGAAACATATTATACGCTTTGTGTACTCATTAGGCCTACTTACAGTACAAAGTGCAAACCGAAGCTATTTCTGCACCAATCGTTATGGTTATGTCCGGTGATGAATGGAAAAAAATGTTTTAGTTAAAAATACTTCAAAACATGCTTTTGTAGCAGTTTGAACTGAAAATGATCAAATAATATTTAAATATAAACATTTTTAACATTGATATGACATCCCGCAATTCAACAATATTCAATTTTAATACCAGCTTAAAAAAGGAATTTTTACTAAATAAATAATTAACCTTAACGTAAAAAACTGGATGCTCTCTACATACTTTTCGTAATAACTCTATCTTTATGAACAGGGATAAAAAATTTAAGACATCTGTATCGGCTTCTGTTATTTTATTTTTGGTAAAAACTTACAAGCGATAATGTCATATGAATATTAATAATTTATGGAGTAAAATATTTCATATAATATAATTCTAAATAATAAATTACACGTTTAACACACGAATCGAACACAGAGAATTTTGGTTGAGATTCCGAAGCGTTGCAATTTTAATTATGACTTGACTGTCTTGCTTGCTTTATAGTTTAAGAGTGGTGTTTTTAACGCATTTGGTGCGCAACATATAATATGCCGTAAGTATTTTTAACAGTCAGTGACCGGCTTGAAACTGGAAACTTTGTAGATTACTTCTCATACTTTTGCACATAAAAAAAAAAAAAAACAAATCCCAAAC
Source organism: Medauroidea extradentata (assembly GCA_003012365.1). Taxonomy (NCBI): domain Eukaryota; kingdom Metazoa; phylum Arthropoda; class Insecta; order Phasmatodea; family Phasmatidae; genus Medauroidea; species Medauroidea extradentata. The sequence continues at coordinate 82,971 of PNEQ01065284.1, forward strand.
TCTTGTGGTAATTATTCTACCTTCAGCACGGTTTATTTATCATACATCAGCGTGTAATTACAAACCTTGCTATTTCGAGTTATTCAACTTTTAGGCTGTAATTCACAGTTCCTTACACACTACATACTTTGTCGTTATTTCATTGGTTACCGCTCCTATCGGAAGCCAGTCACTACTATATAACGACCAGATAGAGCTACGTCATTTCAGTACTGGAGGTTTTCTATTGGTAAACCGTCATCTTGGGCGTGCCCCGTCAATTGTTATACAAAAACACGAGTAAACAGAAAAATAAAAGTGTTTCCAGTCAGGGCTGGTAGTACACAACAATTTGAAATCATTTGGTATCTACTTATATATTTCTACGCAAAAATACAAGTTTGGTTACTTCAATACAAATTTGTCAGTTTCCTTAATTAAGTTCACGAAAGCTTTCGTGTACGTTTGGGAAACTATTTTGTCATATATACATTAAAAACCTTCTAAATCAACGATAAAGAACTTTTCAAAACTTTTGGTACATTACACTAAATAAATAGAGCTAACTGAGTGGTCAAGTACTTAGTCTAACTTAGCCTAACTTTGACCAATAAAAGCAAAGTACAAACATGAAACTCCGCTTACATCAAAGCAAATATTACACGTCATAGCTAAAATTATGATTCGAAACGTGAAAGAGTATTTATACGGATTTAACGTTTGCGTATTATGCTACCCAAATGTAATGTATTTCAAGTATTAGCACGGGATTTTTCAAAAAATATTTACATTCTAAACCACGATGCAAAATGTCACTAGAATTTGGCGTCACGTTGGTTAAATTACCCACAATTTTCAGTTTATTCCGTAAGACTGTAAGACTACATAGCTTGTGACTGAACGAACTTTCTAATTATTTGTAAAAGTGTTAACGTTTAAAAGGTGTTCTTAAGATTATTAAAATTCGCAATTTGGTATCGCGGAATGTGTTCTTAATGTTGTGTGAGACATTAAAGCTTAAAAACCTCAAATATAAGTAACCACATATAAACATATATAAAAATTTTAACTTTCGAGGGTTCGTATTGTTTCTAGCAGATATTACGCAAATTACATGACCTAATTACAGAGAATAGAAAATACAAATGTTTTTGTTTTAAACTTCCGCTTTGAAGTATGAATATTATAACTGCCGGTAACGTATTACTTAAACGAGGGCTAATTAGATTTATTTTAAAATTTTCAATTTTATTTTATGTCCTGCGAGACTGTAACTTTTCATAAAAACGTATCCGGGAGGTTTAATGACTGTTAAGATTACGTCGTTATTTTGTTTCGTAAGAGTGGGCGTAAAAAGAATTTTTTCACGTCAGTGCGTTCTGAAGAGGCCATCCTTGGCATTTAAGTTGATGCTTGCTTTTGTTTGAACTAGCACGCGCGGCGCCATTTGTAGATTCTAGACAGCGCGACCTTTTCATTCCTCTTGCAACAGACATAACACTTTTAAAGAAAAAATTCCCTTGGAGATGATCGATCTTGTGAAGGTTGCCGTCAGTATTGTGCTGGATGTTAGCAAGAAAACGCTCACGAGACTATTACGCCTGTGAAATATGTGGCTACTTCTAACTAAGCAGAGATGGTGTGATGGTTACATACACTCCAGGCGTTGGAAAAGGTAAATACCCGCTAGTTGTTATAATTACCTTCCCATCTCTCTTACGAGTGTAAGGTTATTAAATAAATTACTGGTTACACTCATGTTTCGTGCTAATGTATTCATTATTATACAATTCAGCAATTTAATAACCTGTTAGTACTTCTCAACATGTTTTGACTAACAAATGTGAAGGTAGCGTATATTTCTGTTTGAGAGAATACACATGTTTTACATCATAATATCACCATAAATATATCTGATCGTATACAATTCTCTTTATCAATTACTTATTACATAGCTGAACCCTTAACAGATATTATAAGTAATACATATTCTTTTTGTTTAGAAAAATGTATAGAGATAAGGAACTTCGGGTGCAAAACCGAATATTGCCGAAGGACGAAATTTACTCCATAAGTACCAACATGAGAAAGCACCCTTGCCTATACCAGCAGAGGCCCTTGCCAAACTAACAACATTGAGATTCCTAACCTGTAGGTAAATTAATCTTCCTCCCGGCTTACTTAAATCAGAGAAAATACAAGAATGCCATCAATGCCTAGTCTCTCTTTTGTGCTACTGTTGAGATATTATTTTAAAAGTAAAAATGGAAGCGGGTGTATTAAAACCCTTTCACAGTTGTGTTCAATTATATAATTGAAATATAAAATTATGCACATTTTTTCCAAATATTTACTTAAAGAACAAAACCTTTAACGAAATAGTAGCTAAAACCGTAATATTTAATCTATTAGCTTAGAAAAAGAAATAATTTTCAACACAAGTATGATGTGTACTCATAGAATTTGGACGAACAACATAAACTAAGTAATGAACACAAGCAATCTACTAAAATACGAGATGTTTGACAGGACAAAGTGGAAATTGGTGACGGAGATACGGCAACTGCTGTAAAAAAAACCGAAGAAAAAATTCGCAAAAGAAGCACGAACGTGAGACCGGAGTCAACGTAAAAACCGCCCTTAATAACTTGAAAAATATACGTTTGATTGAAAACGATACGATAATTAGGGCTCTAGCTTGAAGTTCGTATTCTAATGTCTTTCCAGTATACAAATTTGATTGAAGCTGAAGCTAGTGTGCAGTGCGTTCACTTCGTGTGTCGCACGAACGCTCACAAGTGTACGCGATCCAGTTACATTTGCTGAGACAGTTCAAGACTCGCGTGAGTGCTAATTGCACGAAACTGTATGCAGAAGATTTGAAATTCATTGAAATTTGGGAATTTCTTGAGAGGGCTACGATTTTCTACAATGGCGTATCAATGTTGTTTGAAATTATTTTCGGTCCAACAATGATATTTAAATATTTTTCGACCCTTCAAACTGTTATAGGCTTGTGTATTTTTTATGTTTTTTTTTTTTTTTTTTTTTTTACAAATGCAGTCACTAGCCAATACAATGAACTTCTCACCGGTTTCCTAACTTTTATAATTACACTGCAGTTACGCAGATTTCAATTTCAGATAGTTTAAACGTGTATATTATTACGACTACACGTTTCGTAGTTATCCGAGAATTTTTCCATTCATAACAAAATCGTTAACATTCATTCGACGCCTGTCTTTAACTCGAGTATGCACATATTTCGACAATTCGTCCTTGGCTAAAACTAATATGCAAACGTTGTTTATACGTAGGACTAATAATATATATACATATATATTTATTTATTTTATACACGTTTTAAACTTTCTATTACGGGGTCAGTTTTCTTTAAGATTTTGCACTTTATATGAAAAATGGATGTATACTATGTAACTTATTTGTTTCAAACTGGTCTATAACTGAACAGAAAGTGAATTAACCAGCACAAAATATGTGTCACTCTGCTCTTGCCTACTTGTAGCATACATGCACTTCCACTTTGCAATTGCTGCACCCGTGACTCGCTGGCATTTCGCATATAAACCAAATAATACCACGAAATTACATGAAATATATTAAGATATTACGAGTTCATCCTTCCTGCGGCTGTTCAGCACGTTCCTCCGAGTCTTTGGGGGGATCACTCGGCGGGATGATAGAGGCCAACATTTTCTCACTCGCCACTTAAGTTATCGCCTTTACGCGCAAGACACTCAACTCACACGCTGTCTTCTCGTCGGCGCATTGCGTGAATATGTCTTTAAACGACGACCCTCTATTTTGGGCTAGTAATAATAATGATGAAAAAGTATGCTGACTGCCTTAAAACAACAATTTTTGTGTTTCTGTGCGGATAACTTAACCAACTAAAACGACTCAGGTAACGCCTATTTTAGCAATTTTTCACTATTCCGGAATACAGAAAATAAACGGAAATAGAAAATGTGAACTTGACGTCTAGAACGTAACAAGTCTTCTTTCCTCAACTGTTATTTTTAAATTTTAAACGGGAGCAGAAATCGTCACACAGATTTGTTGAAAATTGTTTTAATCTGTAGTCTACTTTCTTTAAATTAAAAAAAAAATTGTGCAGTGGCTGGTTGATTTAATGAAAGTTTAGTTAAAATTGATAACCAGCCAAAAATAATAAACTATTTTCTTTAACAATATTTGCAATATTTGCTCCCGTTTAGGACCACAGCGTTTATTTATAATATTATTTTTAAAAAAACAGCATAAATAGCAACTTAAACTGTCTATATAAACAGACGCCATGTTTCTGCAGGAACTTTTTTTTACTACATCCAAGGGCCGCGGTTAGCTTAGTGGCTAGAACGCTCGCCCCCCCCCCCCCCACCAATGCCAACCGGATCCTATTCCCAGCCGAGTCGATCCACATTTTTGGATGTGGGAATTGTGCCGTATGACACCACAGGTATGCAGGTTTTCTCGGGGATATCCTGTTTCCCCCGCACGCCTATACAGATACTGTTTCACACTAACCTCGTATCACATCTCGCCATTGTTTAACACATCGCCTATTAGCCTGACTAAAATCTCTTCACTTTGAATTGACCCGTTTTTTATAACGGTTCACATATCGCACGGAAGCCAATCTAAGGAAACCCTCTTAACCAAAACTGACTGCGGGAAGTCGATCATATTTACAAAGCTTCCCAGAGACTATCTGGAGCTTTCTTCACTATTCCTTACTTCCAGTTAGTGAAAAACATCCGACGCTTCAACGTTAGAAGTTTTGCTACATTCTAGTGATTTTCAAGCCGGTACTTAGAAATGTCACTCACTCCGTTACAAATAGCACATCTCATAGTAAGTAATGAGCATGATTGACAGATGTTAAGAGAAACAGAGAGAAATGCACATTATTATTAACAATATCCTTTCTTTTCAGGTTTCATGGACAGACAGAGATATATGTATATCCTTAAATCTCTGCTAATATAAAATGGACAAATTTCGCACAACCTGTCCATTTCATTGCCATAGTATGTCATTGTTAGTGGAAAGTACTTTATTTTCTCAACTTATACATGTAAAAAAGAAGTCGCAAATTTAATTTTGTTTGCATAAATAAAATTTTTGAAAAATATTAACTATGTGATATATATATATATATATATATATATATATATATATATATATATATATATATATATATATATATATAACATACTTAAACAGGATTACATCAATTATTTGCACGTCATGATGTAGCAGAGCTATAGTTACAATTGCCCAGTTGACTTTTGATTTTATAAAAACCCAGAATGTTGATAAGATGTGTTTCTTCATGCGAATTACTTGCCAGCCGGAATTATTTGAACGAAAAATCGATTAGCTAAGGATTTATCTAAAATCGATTAACTATTCGATGGATGCGTTATTTCTTAAGTTCAGTCCTGTTGAATCATATTTTAAGATTCAAAAAATTTATTTCGGTTAAGAGTGGCATACATTTTCATAATAACATAAGCGAGATGCGGTAAC